>CAUYLG010027706.1:0-88151 GCA_963573385.1 Cacajao melanocephalus | reverse complement strand
TGGGAAGCATACATTCATATCATAGCACATCTTCTGATTAAGAAAAGTGATTGTATTGGGTATACAGGCTCTTTTTTTTGGTTCCATATGAAATTGAAAGTTGTTTTTTTCTAATTCTGTGAAGAAAGTCAATGGTAGCTTGATGAGAATAGCATTGAATATATAAATTACTTTGGACAGTATGGCCATTTTCACTACATTGATTCTTCCTATCTGTGAGCATGGAATCTTTTTCCATTTGTTTGTATGTCCTCTCTTATTTCCTTGAGCAGTGGTTTGTAGCTCTCCTTGAAGAGGTCCTTCATGTCCTTTTAAGTTTTATTCCTAGGTATTTTATTCTCTTTGTAGGAATTGTGAATGGGTGTTCACTTATGATTTGGCTCTCTGCTTGTCTATTACTGGTGTATAGGAATGCTCGTGATTTTTGCACATTGATTTTGTATCCTGAAACTTTGCTGAAGTTGCTTATCAACTTAAGGAGATTTTGGGCTGAGACTATGAGGTTTTCTAAATATATAACTATGTCATTTGCAAACAGAGACAATTTTACTTCCTCTCTTCCTATTTGAATACCCTTTATTTCTTTCACTTGCCTGACTGTCCTGGCCAGAACTTCCAATACTATGCTGAACAGGAGTGGTGAGAGAGGGGATCCTTGTCTTGTGCTGGTTTTCGAAGGAAAGGCTTCTACCTTTTGCTCATTCAGTATGATATTGGCTATGGTTTTGTCATAAATAGCTCTTATTATTTTGAGATATATTCCATCAATACCTGGTTTATTGAGAGTTTTTAGCATGATGGGGTGTTGAATTTTATTGAAGGTCTTTTCTGCATCTATTGAGATAATCCTGTTTTTTTTCCATTGGTTCTGTTTATGTGATGAATTATGTTTATCAGTTTGCATATGTTGAACCAGCCTTGCATCTCAGAGATGAAGCAGACTTGATCGTGATGGATAAGATTTTTGATATGCTGCTGAATTCGGTTTGCTAGTATTTTATTGAGGATTTTCATATCAATGTTCATCAGGGACATTGGCCTGAAATTTTCTTTTTTTCTTATGTCTTGCCAGGTTTTGGTATCCGGATGATGTTGGTCTCACAAAATGTGTTAGGGAGGATTCCTTCTTTTTGTATTGTTTGGAATAGTTTCAGAAGGAATGGTACCAGCTCCTCTTTGTACTTCTGGTAGAATTCAGCTGTGAAACCGTCTGGACCTGGACTTTTTTTGGTTGGTAGGCTGTTAATTGCTGCCTCAACTTCAGAACTTGTTATTCGTCTACTCAGGGATTCAACTTCTTCCTGGTTTAGTCTTGGGAGGGCGTAAGTGTCCAGAAATTTGTCTATTTCTTCTAGATTTACTGGTTTATGTGCATAGAGTTGTTTGTAGTAATCGCTGATGGTACTTTGTTTTTCTGTGGAATTGGTGATGATATCCCCTTTATCATTTTTTATTGCATCTATTCGATTCTTCTCTCTTATTTTATTAATCTGGCTAGCCGTCTATCTATTTCGTTGATCTTTTCAAAACATCAGCTCCTGGATTTATTGATTTTTTGAAGGGTTTTGTGTGTCTCTATTCCTTCAGTTCTGCTCTGATCTTAGTTATTTCTTGTCTTCTGCTAGGTTTTGAATTTGTTTGCTCTTGCTTCTCTAGTTAATTGTGATACTAGGGTGTTGATTTTAGATCTTTCCTGTTGTCTGATGTGGGTGTTAGTGCTATAAACTTCCCTCTTAACACTGTTTTAGCTGTGTCCCAGAGATTCTGGTATGTTGTCTCTTTGTTCTCATTGGTTTCAAAAAACTTATTTATTTCTGCCTTAGTTTCGTTATTTACCCAGTATTCATTCAGGAGCAGGTTGTTCAGTTTCCATGTAGTTGTGCGGTTTTGAATGAGTTCTAATTTCATTGCACCATGGTCTGAGAGACTGTTATGATTTCCATTCTTTTGCATTTTTTGAGGAGTGTTTTACTTCCAATTGTGTGGTCAATGTTAGAATAAGTGGTATGTTGGTGCTAAGAAGAATGTATATTCTGTTGATTTAGGGCAGAGAGTTTTGTAGATGTCTATTAGGCCCATTTGATCCAGAGGCAAGTTCAAGTCCTGAATATCCTTGTTAATTTTCTGTCTTGTTGATCTATCTGATGTTGACAGTGGGATGTTAAAGTCTCCAACTATTGTTGTGTGGGAGTCTAAGTCTCTTTGTAGGTCTCTAAGAACTTGTTTTGTGAATCTGGGTGCTCCTGTATTAGGTGCATATATGTGTAGGATAGTTAGCTCTTCTTGTTGCATCGATCCCTTTACCACAAAGCTACAGGCATCATGCTCCCTGACTAGTATATAGATATATATAGAGATATATAGACTAGGATATAGATATAGATAGATAGATAGATAGACCGATGAAGCAGAAGAGAGGCCTCAGAAATAACACCACACATCTACAACCAACTGATCTTTGACAAACATGACAAAAAAAGCAATGGGGAAAGGATTCCCTACTTAATAAATGGTTCTGGGAAAACTGACTAGCCATATGCAGAAAACAGAAACTGGACCCCTTCCTTACACCTTTTGCTTATGAGACTATGAGGTTTTCTAAATATATAATCATGTCATCTGCAAACAGAGACAATTTGACTTCATATCCCTGAATAGACCAATATGCAATTTGACAGATCAACAAGACATTCCAAAATTAACTCCAGATGGATTAAAGACTTAAACCCTAAAACCGTAAAAACCATAGAAGAAAAAATAGGCAATACCATTCAGGGCATAGGCATGGGCAAAGACTTCATGAATAAAATACCAAAAGCAATTGCAACAAAAATAAAAACTAACAAATGGGATCTAATTAAAGAGTTTCTGCACAGCAAAAAAAAACTATCATCAGAGTGAACAGGCAACCTACAGAATGGGAGAAAATTTTTGCGATTTATCCATCTGACAAGGGTCTAATATCCAGAATCTACAAGGAACTTAAACAAATTTGCAAGAAAAAAACAACCCCATCAAAAAGTGGGTAAAGGATATGACCAGACACTTCTCAAAAGAAGACATTAATGCAGCCAACCAACATATGAAATAAAGCTCATCATCACTTGCCATTAGAGAAATGCAAATCAAAACCACAATGAGATACCACCTCACACCAGTTAGAATGGCAATCCTTAAAAAGTCAAGAAGCGACAGCTGCTGGCAAAGATGTGTCAAAATAGGAACTCTTTCACTGTTGGTGGGAATGTAAATTAGTTCAACCATTGTGGAAGACACTGGCGATTCCTCAAGGATCTAGAAATAGAAATACCATTTAACCCAGCAATCCCTTTACTGAGTACCCAAAGGATTATAAATCATTCTGCTGTAAAGACATATGTACACATATGTTTATTACAGTACTATTATTTACAATAGCAAAGACTTGGAACCAACCCAAATGCACATCAATGGTAGACTAGATAAAGAAAATGTGGCACTTATATACCATGCAATACTATGCAGCCATAAAAAGAATGAGTTTATGTTAAAACATAGTTTATGCTAAAACTTATTTGATGGGTTGATGGTGCAGCAAACCACCATGACACATGTATACCTATGTAACAAACCTGCACATTCTGCACATCTATCCCAGAACTTAAAATTAAAAAAAAAAAGAAAAGTGATTATCTGTTAAATTACCCTAATTGTTTAGAGTGTCTTAAAAGAAATATTAATTATTTAATTGATGGCATTGAAATTTTTTCCAAGTGAACACAAACATAGCTGAGATGCTACCATTAGCAATGTTGGCAGGGATTCAAACATACTGATAGTCTCTCTCAATGATTCAATGTAGAAGAAAACATTCATTGATAATGATTTCCTGTATTATGGAAGACTTGTTTTGTATGAGACCTGCATTGACTTCTACTTCCTCTTTATTTTTCCTTCCCCATTTTCAACTTCCCTTTCAAATCTGACTCATAAATTCATTTTATATCCAACTTGAGAGGATATTTATGAGATAATCTAATATGAAGAGAAGGCATTATCCAAGTGCATTTTTCAACTGTATTACTGTGCTGCAAGTATCCGAGATTTTGTCACTGACTCACAATGATAACTTAGTTTAAGTTACACATTACTGTTATCAGTAATACATAGTTATGGTTGAAACTCTATGCTGATTCACAAAATGAAAACAAAATGTAACCCTACAAGTATTGATAATCTTCCAACAACTTAGTATAATTCTTTCTACTCCTTTTTCTTCCTGTATTATTCATATATATTTGTGAAAATTGATCTCAGTATTACCATTCATATTGGTTTGTAATGGTTAGCAATGTTCAGTGAACTTTTTTGTGTGTTTATACATTGTTTTTTAAATCATGTTTTATAGGATTCTGACATTGCCTAACACTGGGCATCTACCTATCTGTACCTCCTGTGACATTATGTTACTGTATCTACCTATTGGTTTATACTTCTTCAAAGGTAATCTAAATTTTTCTTCTGTGTGGTTTCAGAAAGCTTAGTCTGCAAAATGATCTTCACTTCAAATGTCACCAGCTTATCCCCAAATGCGTATATGTCCTACAAATTTGCATGGGTTGCTAATTGTCATCTTAGTTCCCTACTTTTCTTGTTTTACATTCCCCTCCTCTGCCACTTTTTGGTGGGTGTGGCAATAGTGTTTTAAATATAGATCGTCCCTTCTCTCCTTACTTTCTGGTTATAGAGTTCACTTCTTATTTAAAAAGGAATGCCTTTAAGAAAGTTTATTTTGCTAGATGTTCAAGTCTCAATTCCAAATCCTTACTTTCCATCATGAATCTCCTTCCTTCCAAGATGACTGACAGTTGGAATTCCAACTCCTTTTGGAAAAACCTTAACTCCTATTAATGTGAATGGATCTTGTTCTAGAAAGCACCACCAGGGACTATTCAACAGGGTATACCAACTAGGACACAGCATCATTCTACACTGGTAAATATCCCAATGTAGAAGAATACCCTGTGAGGAAATTACAGCTAAATAATCCTGGTTGGGCACCAGCAACCTCAGTCCTGTTCCTGAAGAGTCTTTCCATTTGCTTAAGCTCAAATTTTACCTTCTCACCTTTATCTAGTATCTAGTATTGTCATTTATTCCTATGAGTAACTGTTTGAATAAGGACAGGCAGACAAAGGAGACAGATTTCATATCTCTGCAAAATGAATACTTTTCAGAGACATTGTCTTAATCTAAATTTAGCTAAGATCTATTTTATAAAAGAAGCAAGCAACATTAATGCAATTTCTCTCACAGTAAAGAAAATATTTAAAACATTATACAAAATAGGTAACTCTTCATCTTTCTACACGTTTTATCCCAAAATAGGATCTTTACTTTTTTTTTAACCAACAGCTCATTAAATTATCTATACATTCAGAAAAAAAATGAAAAAACACCCCACAAACTTAAAGCGTTCTTCTGCTTCTGTTAAGATTTAAAAAGCTTTAACTACTTTTGGATAGCAAGTTTTAGATAATCTTAGCTAGATTGTTTATTGTATTTAATTAAATTAGAGAATAGCGCTTTTTTTTTTTGAGATGGAGTTTTGATCTTATTACCCAGGCTGGAGTGCAATGGTGCAATCTCGGCTCAATACAACCTCTGCCTCCCAGGTTCAAGCAATTTTCCTGCCTCAGCCTCCAGAGTAGCTGAGATTACAGGCGTGCGCCACCACGCTTAGCTAATTTTGTATTTTTAGTAGAGACAGGGTTTCTCTATGTTAGTCAAGCTGGTCTCGAACTCCCGAACTCAGGTGATCCCCCGCTTCAGCCTCCCAAAGTGCTGGGATTACAGGCATGAGCCACTGCGCCCAGTGAGAATAGCTATTTCATAAGGACAAAAACAAAAGCTTTTACTCTTCTGGGTAACTTTTATGGCATACTCAATCAATAGAAGGCTAGCTTTTAGTCAATATTTGCTAAATAAAAGATTTTGGTCATTACAATTATTCAGTGACACCACAATTACCTAAAATTAAACAAACTAGCAGCCTATCCTATATAAAATAAAACCTAGCAAGGAAAAGAAATAATTGGCAAAAGTCTCTGAGCAATGCAAATAAATGTTAAAAAAAAGTAATAATAATGCAATAAAGCTTATCCCATATATCCAGAACTTCTCCCTACCCTACCATTTCTCAACCACGAAGTTTGAATTAGGTTACATCACCCTACTTCAGGTCTAAATTCATATTGGCTTGAAGTAATCATGATCTAGTAGTGATCAGGACTGCTGATCCAAGTACACTTCAGCGTTTTTGTGGTGAAAATGCCAAGACAGATCCTCTGTTCAACACTGGACTTGAAATGACCAGTGTCTTGAAACTAGCAAGGCATTTTGCTAAAGGAGAGAAGATGGCTAAAGAGCAGGGTCTCTGAAGGGAGTAGACCTGCTCTACTGGTCTTTATCCTGGTCAAGTTTACTTTCTATTCTGGGAATAAATCTACCCATATGATAGCCAGTGTCTTTTTCTTTTCTTTTTTTTTTTTATTTGACCTCCAACTTTTTGAGTTTCCTGTCACTTGCAGTCAAAGGAATCCTGGTTGATTTATTTATAGGTAACTTCATTGGTTATTTATTTAAATTCATATATTTAGTTTATGAGCAATTCTAAAAACTCTGTGGATTTCAAGCAAACACTAGAAATAGAAATTTGAAGGAGAATGATGAGCAAGCCCATCACCATTAGTAAGCCATTTATTCGGTCAGTTTGTTAAACATATGAGGCTGGAAGATTCATTAAGGCGGTGGAGCATGTCTTCCTTTTTTATGTCCTTAAAAGATGTCTTGCACATTGTACCTACTCAATTGATAGCTATTGAATAAATGAGTAAAATAATTATAATTTAGTTTAAGAATTTAGCATTATAAAAAATCTGAATTATTGTTTAAAATATTTGATAATAATTAAAGAAAAACAGATATATGGTTAATATATAAAGCTACAGATAGGTATAAATGGATAAGAAAAAACTCTTTATTATTAGTTTGTGATCCTAAGAGATGACTTTATTCCTCCGAACCTCATCTGCAAAATGTAAATAATATAACAGTGAGCTAATGAAGTTCCTTGAGAATGTAATGAAATAATTTATGTAAAGTTCCCCATTAGGGTTCAGTGTATATTAGCTGCTATTGTTGTAATGAGTAAATCAACTTTTTCTTAATTTAATAATGCCTGGTTGTTACTGTGTCATCAGAACTTTTAAATTTTTATTGAAAACTAAATCTTAAAGTTAAATTTGACACCAAGTTTATTCAGTTAAGTTTAGATTTACATATTCATTATTCATTAAGTAATCATATCAGATTTTCACATCAAATGTTTCAATTTAAGAATATTGCTGGCAGATACTTTTATAGAATGCCTAACAACAATGTTGTAAATTTTCATTGGCTTGTCCAACTGTACTTTTTTGTAGCAGATAAAATTTATTAGAAAAGAAATAGAACTATAGCTAATTAGATCTACAGTCCTTAGAATCAAGAACATTATAAAAAAGAAGAATAAGACAAATTATTGAAAGTCTTCAACTAGACCTAATTAGAACTACAGTCATTAGAATCAAGAACATTTTAATAAAAGAAGAGTAAGACAACAAATTATTGAAAATCTTCACTTCTGCTAAGTAAAAACCAAAGAGAACCTGAGAATCATCTCATTAGGGCTTTTCCAATTAGAAAATTCTAAGTAACCACAGAGTTGGTGCAAAAGATAATGAGACAAAAAATAATTTGTGTCTTCTTTTACCCTGTCCAAGTGTGCTTTAAATATATTCATGTAGTGCACTTTTTTCTTTCATGTTAAAAGTACCTATCAGAAAAATAAATATTCAAAAATCAAGTACTACTTTTTTCCACTGTTACCTGCTATCTTAATTTTTTTTCTTTCGAGTTCTTATATTTTTGTAGATATATAATATATATACAATATGTCTATCTCACTGGTTTAGAGTTATATAAGAATATATATATTCTTATATATATATGAATATATATATATATAAAACTCTTACATATTCTTCTCACCTTAAAAAAATCAGTTACATCTACATATAAATATATGCAAACATACATACAAGTTCAGTATCTCTTAACTGAAATACTTGGAGCCAGAAGTGTTTCAGATTTCAGATATTTTCTGATTTGGAAATATTTGTATATAGCATAATGAAACCTCTTGGGGATGGGACCGAAGTTTAAACATAACATTTATTATGTTTCATATACACTTTGTACATATACCCTGAGAGCAATTTTATAATACTTTTAACAGTTTTGTGCATAAAACAAAGTTTGTTTACACGGAGCCATCAGAAAACAAAGGTGTCACCCTCTCAGTCATCCACATGGACAATCTGTGGGTGTTTGGCATCACCATCATTCCTGTCTCTGAACTTATATGCTGCCAAAAACAGTTGTTTTCTTACACTTATTTACACATAGATACTTAATAGTAAAAAATAAAGGCATATCATTAATATAGCAAAGAAAAAAAAAGTAATGTGTTCAGGTAACTAAGGAGCACAATAGCATCAGCAGAACACCTGTGTCAGCTATTAAACAACAGCAACAACAAATGACTGCAGGCTTTTAGTCTTTACCTACAATTCTGCATTTTGATTAATAGGTTACTGTATACTGTATTTTTTTTTTGAATCCATGAGATTTTCTCATTTATTTCTTGGAACATGAATTAATATATAACTACATTAACATGTATATCTTTTTTTTATTGCATTTTAGGTTTTGGGGTACGTGTGAAGAACATGCAAGATTGTTGCATAGGTACACATATGGCAGTGTGATTTGCTGCCTTCCTCCCCATCACCTATATCTGGCATTTCTCCCCATATATACTGTATTTTTTTTTTAAGGCGAGAAGAAGTATTAGAGGCAGATGAGAGACCGAGAAGTAAGTTTTTTGGGATGAGGGCTTTTTCTTCAGACACATATGCTTCATTAACAATGTTTTTTGCTTTAGAAATCCCTGTTTTATTTTATAAACTGACATCATTTCTTGTTCTGTTACGATTGTACGCTGCTCTAGTCCTTCAGCAAGCCCATACACATTTTCATCGTGATGTCTGTAGGCACTTTTACTGTAGTGTTAACGACCTTACCTTCATTGTCACTATTAACATGATAACCTTGATTCAGAATCATGTTGGCTACTTCAGCATCAGTCAATCAATAAACAATTGGAGCCACATTGTCAATGTTCAAAATATCTTTAATATCCACTTCTTCCAGCTTACTGTCAGACTCTGAAGCTATATTTTTTGCTTATGTAAGGAGTTAGATTTTCTTTTTCACTTGACATGGAAATACTTCAAAGTCACCACCTCATTCATGGTCATCACTGAACATAGTCACAGGCCAGAGATTGTGCCAAGCATGCACAACTGTATCTTTAGTTGCCATTTTAAAAACACTGGCAATAGAATATAAGACATCCTTCATGCTAAAGTCTATCAAAAACCTTTCCAACCCTCTGTTCACTGCTGCTAGCATGCTGCTCAAGAAAGGCCTTTTGCATTTTCTCTTCATTGATCTACATAGATCCTGGTCTCATGGCTGAATTAATGAAGTCACATTTGAGAGAAAATACATGACATGAACATTATTTTTGATGAAAATTTTAGCTGGAAGGTGAGCATAATTGTCAAGGATAGCAAAATCTTGGAGTTGCCATTTAGTCCAGCATTCCTACAGAGAGCATGAGCCACTATTACAAAATGTTTGTGAAACCAGTCAGAAGACATAACTCTGTTGATCTGTGCATTTTGTTAGCATAATAATGGACTGGTAAGAAATTCACTCCTTGAAAATAGTGAGGACAAAGCTTTTGTCTATCACAGCAAGTCTACCTTTATACATATCTGCTGCATTTTCACATCCCAGAGGTTTTTGTGTCCTTGGCATCCTTATTTCCTGTAGGGGCTGTCTCATCAGCTGCAGCCAGTATCTTTCTGGGGCAATAATGTTAGAACAGGAATGTTTCATGAGTATTTTAGACATGTTCTGACATTACATTTTCATCAGCAGTGACCTTGCCAAACTTGTCTATGAATTAAATTTATTTGCTGTTTTGTGATCAACAGATACGTTAGAAATCTTTAAAAATGTAATGTCATGTCTTTTCTTAAATGTATGCAACCATCCTGTTGAATATTCACAGTTCTCTTCAATTTTCAGGTAATCATAATGAATTTTTGCTTGTTTCTTGATCAGCATACTATTAAGTGGCCTGTGTTTACTGTGTCACTGATAGATGCACTGTTTTGATACACACCTGAAATCCTCATTTTTATGCAGTGCTTTTCTATTTTTCATTAACTGCTGTTCACTACTTTCAGCCCATAACTTCAGCCATTTATTGTTTTATCTCTTCGGGTCACATATGATTGTCCTTCCAATACCATATTTTTCTGTAAGATGATTCGCACTTACACTGCTGACTGATTTCTCTAACAGCTTGACTTTCTGTGCTATAGAGAAACATAAATGCTTCCTCTTTTTTTTATCGCTGCTACCAATGTGGGTATCTGCAGGCCTTTTTGACATTTTAATAGTATTTTCACTTAGCAGAGAATTAAAAAAAAATTTTAAAAGATCACAGTGAATAATGCTTATTATTGTAATTATTAATGTAATTATTCACTGTGATCTTTTCTTATTTATTTTTTAATTCTTGGCCCCAACATGGAGCATTATGGGAACCTGCTGTTGGCATCTCCCATCTTACTCATTTTTGTGGGCATGCATGCGTAAGGAAATCTGGGCAAGCACAGAAAAGATATATCATGGCTGAAGGGAGTTGGGAGGGTCTTCATTCCCTTAAGGATGCTGAATAAACTTTGTGTTGTGTGCCTGTGTTTTGACTATAACATGTCACATGAGGTCAAGTGTGAAATTTTTTACTTGTGGCCTCATGTCAGTGCTCAAAAATTTTGATTTGTTGACCATTTGGGGTTTTGAATTTTTGAATTAGGGATGTTCAACTTGTGTATACGTGACACACACATACACATATGTGTATATACATATGCATATATAATAGAAATATAAATAAACAGATCAATATTTACAGAAAATTAGGTTTTTGGTGATTTTTTCCCTTGTAGGATAGATTGAATTATTTGCTTTACTCCATCACTGTAATCATTTGCCATGTAACCTTTCAATTCCATCCATCCACACACAAAAATACTCTTCCTTCATTACCCTTTGTTGTTGAGCTCAATCATGTGATTTGCCTTAGCCAGCTCAATTTTAGAAGATAAGACACATGTGATTTTGTGAATTCAGCCTTGCCCTCTAGCTCTTTGCCATCACCATGAGAAGAATATACCTGGCCAACTAATAGCTCCAGAAAAGGAATGAGAAACATGTGAAGCAGAGCCACCCCAGAAAAATTACAGACATTTTTTAAATACCTCTTTCAGAAAATCTTCAAGATAGTCTTTCTTTTTTTCTAGGCTGGAATAGATGCCTCTTTTCATATCTTTGTAATTGTTTTCTCCATAGCTTTATCACTGAGTTTACCACAATATACTAAGATTGCTTTTTACTTTGTTGTAATTTTTCACCAGACTGACTTTCAGTAGTGCTGGAGATATCTGAAAATTTTTGGAAAAAATATTTATGCCTCGATACCATAGTAGCTAAATAAGTATCAAATAAATTTCAAATAAATTAATTAATTTACAGGACTAAGTCTAATATGCAAGGTGAAATTACATTCACTTTGAAATGATTCAATAAGATCTTATAGTTAGTTGACTGGTCCCAGCTTTTACTTCCTCATAATAGTAACATGTGTCTGCATATGTCTATATACCTTTGTCAAGTGTCAAGATAGAGGAGGTGTTTCAGCTCTTAATTTTGGACTTGAATATATGCCTTGCAATGGCCTATGGACCATTATCAGCCATGATGCAAGTAAAAGCCTGAAAAATAATGCAGCATTTGAGCCTACCCTTGGGCTTGTCAGTATTGTCATGGGCAAAACATATCCTGGGTAGCCCATTAGTCCCGCTGGTCCAAGAAAAACACACCGTAAGAATTTGGATCTAACCTATAATTTGGAGCCAAGCTCAGCCTAAATCAGCCAGCCTCTAGTAAGCACACAGATTTATGAGCAAGAATCAACGGTTGTTTTTTGCCTCTCTGTTGTAGGGTGGTTTGTTACAAGAACGATTGTGGCAAGAACTGATACCTATCTATGAAGAGGTTTTTTTTTTTTTTCATGTAACTAATGAATAAACCACAGAGTTTATTTTGTATCCAAAGAGAAATTTTCTAATGCTTGCAAATTGTCATAATCAAAATGAATCTAGAATGTCTTATTCACAGAGTTAAATTAAATAACCATATTAACAGATGGATGGCTATAATTTTAATTAATTTTAACTTATAAATAATGTTAACTACTTTTTCCTCTAAATATGTATATATGTATACATGCACACATACATATGCATACATGTATATATTTACATAATTATTAAACTAAAGTTTAGATGTGTGGTCAATACTGCTGCCTATGTATGTCCCATCTTCTCTTTTCTCCATTTTTTACATAGTACCTCACAAGGCCATCTGGACTAAGGAAGAGGATTCCCAGTCTCCTTTCGAGCTAAGTGAATTTGTGTACTGGACAACAGGATGTCAAAAGACATAATCTCTGCCACTTGTGTGCAGTACCGTAAAGGAAAGGAAAATGCTTCTTCTACTTCTTTTGCCCTTTTACTATTAGCTAGAATTTGGATAGGTGGTAGTAAGCCATTTAAGAATTGAGATGAGCAAAACACGAGAAAAAAGAAGGCTGACTGATTACTTTGTATAGCACAGCTACCATATTAGCTTGAGTCTTTAACTCGTGAGAATAAATGTCTGTCTTGTTTAAGCCACTGCTAATACTCAAGGTAAATTATGTCATAAAAAATGCAAGATATACATCCTATTCATTTGAATTAATTACTTCAATTAAATGACCCAATTTTTTAATTAAATGTTTTTAAAAATTATAAAATTAACATATATGTGTCCATTGAGTAAAAAATAGAAATTTTACTGTCTGCATTCTCCTGTCTAGGAATTACCATGAGTTTGGTACTGTTATTGCCTTTGCCAGACTAGGCTAGTTGTCCTTACCATACTCTCAACTGTATAAGGTATCGGATGTCAAAAATATGTCACCAAAGCCAATGATGGCAAGCAATTCAAAGGTTCTTCACTCTCAGGCATAGGCAAAGTGATTTGGGGACCACACATGAGTAGAAGGGAGAGGAGGAGAGGAAAGGAGAGAAGAGGAGAGGAGAGAAGACAGGAGAAATGTATGATAAAATACTGCCTGCTGCATTTTTGAAGGCTGAAGGTAAACTAATATTGTGTGTCTTTCCCCCATAGGAGTGGACATTGGAGACTGAAGCTCAGATCAGTGGCAGGCAGGGTGGTAGGGCTTGCACATGATTTATCTATTTGGCATTGCAGAAGAGATTGAGACAGGGATGGGTACCCGGCAGTTCTTTTGTTTGTTTGTTTCTTCCTGGTTGTGACTTATTTCACTCAGCTCTCTCTCGCAGGTGGGTATAATTATAGTTCAATTTTTGAAGTTGCCCTAAAATAGATTACATTTAAGGAGGGTTGTAGAGCTTGGACCACTTAGCCTAGATATATGATCAAACCTTATTCTGGGTGTTTTTGTGAGAGTATTTCTGCATAATAGCAACATTTAAATCTGTGGATTTTGAGTAAAGCAGATTGCCCTTTTTAATGTACATGCGCCTCATTCAATCAGTTGTAGGCCTGAACAGAACACTGACCTACAAAACACACATTACACACACACACACACACACACACACACCCTATTGGTTCTGCTTCTCTGGAGAACCCTTATATATAGGAGACATAACCAAAGTAGTTACGAAATATGAAATATGTTCATTTGCATTTTCTAGGAGAAACTTATATTCCACATAAAAGTAAATGATGACAGTGATGAAAATGATAATTGCTACTAGCTACTTAGATTATATTATGATTCACTTTAAAACCTCACAGTGTTATATTATTATTAACATAGTACCTACCATCTACCCTGGCTCTTATGTGTTATTTATTAATTTATCACACAAAGCTATTGTGTATAGTGAACTAGTTGAACCAGAAATAAAATAATTTACCATGACAAGTAAACAGGAATGTTTACTCAATAAGTTTTACCTTCAGTTTTGTCTGCAACCAGCAAAAAATGTTGTCTTGTATTAATGAATAGATTCAGTGAAGCTAGCCAAAGCACCTGCCAAAAACACCTTAAAAATGTTTCTTTTATGGAACTCAAAAAATTTAGTGTTCAAAGTGTTAATTCAAAGTATTAAGGGAACAAGCACATACCTTGTGTTAACCAGTATTTATATGAAGTGGGAATTCAAATTACTGAGGCTTAATTGTGTGAAGGTAGCTGGGACATAGAAATAACTTTGGGGTAAGGTGTTTGGATAAGGCACTACTCAAGTAAAGACCTTCTTTCTTTTTTTTTTTTTAACTTAATGAAGTATCTTTTTAAGTTTCCATTTAGAAAGAGGCTTTCTAAAAGGGTATGGATGTTTTTCTAATATACCTTAGGTAACAGGAAATGACAATAATAATGATATCAGATACTTATAGACGTCTGGGTCAAAAATGAATATTCTCCAAGTTTTAGGTGGAAGCTTACTCAAGATGGGATACTCTATGAAAACCTTTTCCCAAATATTTGGGCCTTCCATATTGATACCCATCCTTACTGCCTGTCTCACAGGAAAGATGACTTAGGTAAATACCTTTCTTACACTTTAAATCCCATTCACTCCCATTTCATCAAGGCTACTGTTTCACAAATTGCCATTTCTTTTTTCATGGCTTCCTTTTCTCACTCTTCGCTATCTCCTTCACTTCAGAAAATAAATGAATGTATTCAACTTCTCCTGTCTTGCAAACATCTCCCTTCATTCTGTGTACTCCAGCTACACTCACGTCTTCACCTCCCAGCCACACTTTTTGTCAGGGCTATACATGTTGGCTCTCTGCAACATTTTATTTAGTCAGAAATATTTCTAAGTCCAGCTTTAGGGACTGGTTTTTGTATACATTATATAATTTAATTCTTAGGTGTCTGACAAAATACAGGTAGATATTTTCTACTCCCAATTTATAGACATGGACACTGAGACTGAGAGAGGCTGAAGGACTTGCTGAAGGCAACTGGAACCCAAAGCCTGTCCACTCGAATGTGGATATTGTCATTCTTGCCTAAAATGTTCAACTGGTGCTCCTTGATTGGGTGCCTATTCTGTTACGATGTATCAGGCACTGTCAAACTTTTTACCCACTTTTTTCAGTCTTTATGACATCCCTACGAAATGTACTCTCAACTCTATAATTCTCTCAAATTCAAAATGAAGTGGTTTTTTTTAAAGCTGTGAATAAAGTGAACACTTCTTTTTTTTGTATTTATTCCCTGTACTATTTGTTATTTCTGAGCATTCTTTTTGGAGGAAGATATCTTCATGGCTTACATATATTTGTAACAGAAACATTTGAAAAATATTTATATAAAGAATATAAAAATCAACAATCATCCTACTATTCAGATGATTATCATTATCATTTTACTGTATATATTTTCAATATTTTTCTCAATACAGTTGAATCTATACATAATATGAAAAATAGTACAAACTATTACTGTTGCAGTACAAGTAATAAAATAAAATAAATACCCTATAATATTGGTTTCATAGTTTTGTACTTACCTTGAACATTGTTTACAATGGACACAGGGAGGGGAACATCATATACTGGGGTCTGTTGGGGAGTGAGGGACTAGGGGAGGGATAGCAGGGGGTGGGAGATTCGGAAGGGATAGCATTAGTAGAAATATGTAATGTAGGTGACGGGGGGATGGAGGCAGCAAACTACCATGGCACGTGTATACCTATGTAACAATCCTGCAAGACCTGCACATGTACCCCAAAACTTAAATTATAATTAAAAAAAGAGAAACAACTATATAAAGGAGAATATAAAAATCAACAATTATCCTACTATTCAGATGATTACCATTACTCTTTTACTGTATATATTTTTAATTTTTTTTCTGATACACATTTACACACACACACACACTATATAGTGTGTGTGTAATATATATGTATTGTATGTATGTAATATATAGGTAGTGTGTGTGTATGTGTGTGATATACACACTATATTGTGTGTGTGTGTGTGTGTGTACATATATATATATATATATGTAATATCTTTTTTCCTCATCCGTTGCCAGGTACATGGTTGAGACGTTTAGGCATATTAATAAAAGAAAAGCATACACATTTATTTTTAATGTAAGTTTTATGTGACATGGGAGACATTAGAAATGAGCCAAATAAACAAGAAAAATCTGTATATTTTATGATCATTCCTGGGGAAGAACATGGGAGACATTAGAAATGAAGAGCCAAATAAACAAGAAAAATCTATATTTTATGGTCATCCTTTATAATCTAGCAACAAACTGGAGGGAACAGCAAGACATGTTGTTCAGATTCTTCTTGGCATCTCTGTCTTCAGACATGAGAACTTGCTTTCCTCCAAGTATAGGGAGGATCCTTTTGAAATGAGGGCCTTTTGACTAACTGCGGAGGAAGGTCAGGTGGGTTTTGCAGCCTTCTGCAGGGGAGCAGAGCAGGAGAAGGTGGGCAAGTTACCCTGTTGCTTCTGCTGTTCCCCCAAATACCAAGGTGCTATATGAGGTAGCATATTCTAAACTCCATCATAAATATATGACAGTTTTACAGAATGGCTCTGTTGTTAGGTATTTAACCAGTAGCTCTATTACTGGATGTGTAGTTTGTTTTTGAAATTTTACTTGGCTGTTTTAAAAAATGCTATGGTTTTCCTTAGGATAATTTGCCAAAAGTGTAATTTTAAGTCAAATGTTATACATATTTTTATAAGGTTTATTTTAGTTTTCCGGGTACATGTGCAGGTTTGCTATATAGGTAATTTGTGTGTCACAGGGATTTGCTATATGGATTGTTTTATCAAAGAGTTAATAAGAATAGTATCTGAAAGGTAGTTTATTGATCCTCTCCCTCCTCCCACCCTCCACTCTCAAGTAGGACCCAGTATCTGTTGTTCCCTTCTTTGTGCTCAATATTTAGCTCCCACCTATAAATTAGAACATAGGATATTTGATTTTCTATTCCTGCATTAGTTAACTTAGGATAATGGCCTCCAACTTCATCCATGTTGCTGCAAAGGAAATGATATCATTTCTTTTGATGGCTGCATAATATTCCATGGGGTATATATACCACATTTTCTTTATACCGTCTACCATTGATGGGCATTTAAGTTGATTCCATGTCTTTGCTGTTATGAATATAACCGGCCTTTCGTAAAGACACACATTTTGAGGCATATGCATTCGTGTGTCTTTACGAAAGGCCGGTTATATTCCTTTTGGTATGTACTCAGTAATGAGATTGCTGCGTTGAATGGTAATTCTGTTTTGAGTTCTTTGAGAAATTGCCACACTGCTTTCCAGAATCGCTGAACTAAATTATATTCCCAACAGCAATGTGTAAGAGTTCCCTTTTCGGCTGGGCACGGTGGCTCATGCCTGTGATCCCAGCACTTTGGGAGGCTGAGGTGGTGGATCATGAGGCCAGGGGATCGAGACCAGCCTGGCCAACATGGTGAAACCCCATCACCACTGAAAATACAAAAATTAGCTGATCATGGTGGTGTGCCTACCCTGACAGCGAAAAGTCAGGTGCCTGTGGCAGGTGCTTATAGTCCCAGCTACTCAGGAGGCTGAGGCAGAAGAATTGCTTGAACCCGGGAGGCAGAGGTTGCAGTGAGCCAAGAGTGCACCACTGCACTCCAGCCTGGTGACAGAGTGACACTCCACCTCAAAAAAAAAAAAAAAAAAAAAGAGTTCCCTTTCCTCCACAACCTTGGCAGCATCTGTTATTTTTTGACATTTTAGTAATAGTCATTCTTACTGGTGTAAAATGATATCTCATTGTGGTTTTGATTTCCATTTTTTTAATGATTCCTGATGTTGAGCATTTTTTCATATGCTCATTGGCCAGGTGTACGTCTTCTTTTGAAAAGTGTTCATGTCTTTGCCCACTTTTTAATGAGGGTGTTTGCCTTTAGCCTGTTAATTTGTTTAAGTTCCTTATAGATGCTGGATATTAGACCTTTGTTGTATGCATGGTTTGCAAATATTTTCTCTCATTCTCACAGATTAGATTGTCTGTTTACTCTATTGATAGTTTCTTTTACTGTGCAGAAGCGCTCTGGTTTAATTAGGTCCCATTTGTCAATTTCTGCTTTTGTTGGAATTGCTTTTGGCATCTTTGTCATGAAATCTTTGCCAGGGCCTGTGTCCAGAATGGTTTTTCCTAGGTTCTCTTCTAGGGTTTTTTTCATGTTACTTTTTTTCTGTTTTGGTTTGTTTCGTTTTAGGATCTTTTTCTTTTTTTTCTTTTTTAAGACAAAGTTTCACTCTTGAGGTCCAGGCTGGAGTGCAATGGTGCGATCTCGGCTCACTGCAACCTTCAACTCCTGGGTTCAAGCGATTCTCCTGCCTCAGCCTCCCAAGTGCCTGGGATTATAGGCACCCACCACTACACCTGGCTAACTTTTCATATTTTTAGTAGAGACGGAGTTGTGCCATGGTTGGCCAGGCTGGTCTCGAACTTCTGATGTCAGGTGATCCAGTAGCCTTGGCCTCCCAAAATATTAAGATTACAAGTATGAGCCACTGTGCCCAGCCTAGTTTTAAGCTTTACATGTAAGTCTTTAATCCATTTGGAGTTTCCTTCTTTTTTATTTATTTATTTATTTATTTTATTTTTTTTGTACATGGTGTAAGAAATGGATCCAGTTTCAACCTTCTGCATATGGCTAGCCAGCATCATTTATTGAATAGGGGGTCCTTTTCTAATTTCTTGTTTTTGTCAAGTTTGTTGAAGATCAGATTGTTGTAGGTGCTTAGCATTATTTGTGGACTCTATTCTGTTCCATTGGTCTATGGGTCTGATTTTGTACCATATTTTGATTACTGTAGCCGTGTAGTATCGACTGATATTTTGGTTGCTATAGCCTTGTAGTAGTTTGAAGCTGGGTAACATGATGCCTCCAGCTTTGTTCTTTTTGCCTAGCATTGCCTTGACTATTTGGTCTATCTTTTGGTTCCACAAACATTTTAAAATATATTTTTCTAATTCTGTGAAGAATGTCATTGGTAATTTGATAGGAATAGCATTGAATCTGTAGATTGCTTTGGGAAATATGGTCATTTTTAACAATATTGATTCTTCGTATCTATGAGCATGGAATATTTTTCCACTTGTTTGTGTCATTTCTGATTTCTTTGAGCAGTGGTTTGTAATTTAGATATCTTTCACCTCTCTGGTTGGCTGTATTCTTAGGTATTCTGTTCTTTTTGAGGCTATTGTGAATGGGATTGCGTTCTTGATTTGGATGTTATTGGTGTGTAGGAAAGTTATTGGCTTTTGTACATTAATTTTGTATCCTCAAATTTTGTTGAAGTTGTTTACCATATCTAGGAGCTTTTGGTCAGAGGCCTTAATATGGGATCATACCAGATTCTCATAGAATCATATGATCTGCAAACAGAGATAGTTTAACTTATTCTGCTCCTGTTTGGATTATTTTTAATTTTTTTCTTTTTCCTGATTGCTCTGGCTAGGACTTCCAGTATTAGGTTGAATAGGAGTGGTGGGAGTGGACATCTTTGTCTTGTTCCAGTCCTCAAAGGGAATGCTTCCTGCTTTTGCCCATTCAGTATGATGTTGGTTGTGTGTTTGTCATAGATGACTCTTATTACTTTATGTTCCTTCAGTGCTTAGTTTGTTGAGGATTTTTAACATGAAGTGATGTTGACATTTATTGAAAGCCTTTTCTGCATCTATTGAGATGATCATGTGGGCTCTTTTTTTAAGTTCTGTTTGTGTGATGAATCACATTTATTGATTTACTTATGTTGAACCAACTTTGCATCCCAGAGGCAAAGCCTGAGTCTCATTCCTTATGGTTGTAAGACTGAGGTCTTTACTCCTATACTTGCTGTCATCTGGTGGTTATCCTTAGCTCCTAGGAGGATTTTTCTTCTCCAGTTATTGCACATGAACACTTACAGCATGGAGCCAGCTTCAGTGTGTGGAATCCTTTGGAACCTCTCTGATTTCCCCTTCTGCAAATCACTCTGACTCATTCTTCTACCTTTAAGTGAAACTTCACCTAGTTTTATAAAAGAAAACACATTAATATCAGGACTCAAAATAGAAATCGAGGCTTCTACTTTGCTGGCTGGTATCCTAATTCCTTGTTTTTATATGAAGGCGCATATATATTAAGGTGCTGTAATATATTTTTTCTGTCAAATTATTTTGGTTTTAAGGTACCAAAACCTATGTAAACTATGCCAACTGAAAAAGAGTTGCTTATTACATAGCTACAGATGTCTCAGTGTTCCAAAGATTGGGAATGAATAATGTTGGTTTTTGTGGGGACTGGATTTGGGATGTCAAGAACTGAAACCACTCTCTATTATTCCTAGGAGCTCTGTGGACTCAAATATTTTTTCTAGCTTTCTAACTTCTGCTTAGCTAATCCATTTTTCTCTCTGTCACACCATCTTTTTACTCATTTATGTGATACTCATTGGAACCACCAATAACAACTCTAAATTGTGACCACTCAGCATGTATTCTTGTTAGTAATTAATTAAAATCTCTTTGTCTCAGCTTAATTCTTGAAAGACTCAGATTTACCACTGGACTGCCAGTAGTACATCTGGCTTTGGGCCAGATGATTTTCCATAGTTAGACACGAGGCAGGTGACAAGGTCATAAAGCCTGCCCTTTTAGGATTTGTGGTTATAGCAGATTCTAGAAATTAATGTTTAGGAGAAGAAATGATAGACATATCTAGTGTACTTGTTAAAAATAAAAAGAAAGAAGAGTTTAAAGGAGTATTTGCATAATATAAACTTTCAATTATATATTAATGATTAACATGCTATATTTCTTTCTAGTCTTTGTATGCATTTTTTAGTTATGTGTGTATACACACATATGTGTATATACACTTTTTTTACTTATATACAAAGAATAAAGATTTCCTAGATCTTAAGTGTTCTCACCAAGAAAAGAGAAAATGATAACTATGTGAGGTGATAAAAGTGTTAATTAACTTAATTGTAATAATGTATACATAGATATGTATGTATAGAGAGAGAGACAGAGAGAGGTAATGTATAATATCTCAACTTGGTTGAGGTAATTATTTCACAATGTATATTACATATATATATAAAAATTTATATATATACATATATATAAAACATCATTTGATACATATATATCAAAATATCAAGCTGTACCTGTTAAATATATACCATATTTATTAGTCAATTAAATCTCAATAAAGCTGAAAAGAAGATTATGAATGACTATATCATATTAAATTATTTGGCTCTATAATCAACTTAGCCATACCTCTACTATTGCATATTTGATCTGTTTTCAATGATATAAATATTGATATGGTGAACTTCTTTGTTAATAAAATTTTTACTGTATTTTAGATTTTACTTTTTTTGAGGGAGAGATAGATTCCTAAGAGTATATAGTAAATAAGCACAGTATGACTTGTAGTTTTTGAATTTTGCCAAGTTATTCCAAATTTCTGGAAGAATTATATCATTTTACAACTTTGCTTCTGTTAACCATTTTTACTTGTGCTCTAGTGATGAACAAACAAAAAATAATAGTCCTGAGAACATGAACCTTGTTGAAATTTAATTCCGACTCCAGGAAGAGAAATCTAGGTTTGTACTTTCATTTTAACTAGACCTTTGCTCCATGAAATAGAAGCAGGTCATGAAAATTACTAGCCCTTTTTGTGAAAGATCTAATTAAAGATCAGATGGTTGTAGATGTGTGGCATAACTTCTGAGGCCTCTGCTCTGTTCCATATCTCCCTTTTAGTACCAGTGTCATGCTGTTTTGATTATTGTAGCCTTGAAGAACAGTTTGAAGTCAGGTAGTGTGTCCTTTGCATGGACATGGATGAAGCTGGAAACCATCATCCTCAGCAAACTGACATAAGAATAGAACACCAAACGCTGCATGTTCTCACTGTAAGTGGGTGTTGAACAATGAGAACACATGGACACAGGAAGAAGAACATCACACACTGGGGCCTGTCAGGGGGTTAGGGGGCTAGGGGAAGGGTACCAGGGGATGGGGGGATTGGGGAGGGATAACATTAGGACAAATACCAAATGTTGATGACAGGGGGATGGATGCTGCAAACCACCATGGCACGTGTATAGCTATATAACGAACCTGCACGATCTGCACATGTACCCGAGAACTTAAAGTATAATTTTTTTTAAAAAAAGAAGTATCTAATTAACCAAGATCTATTAAACAAATCTTTTGTTTGGATCAATCATCTTTACTCCATCACCTTAATATAGCCTAAACGTAACCAGATGTGTCCTTTCAGAGTGGCAGGCCTGTAGATATCCTCTTGGGCTTTTATAGCAGAAAACTATGACCTTCACACTTTTCATACTCACATAGTGCTGTGTTATCTAGGATAAAATAGTTACCTCATCAATGACTGGCACCATACTCTCTACATCTTGATGTCTCATTATCTTAAAGTCTATGATTGGTGATCTCAGTGGGAATTTCTTAGAAGGAAAAGCATTAGCATGAAGATTGAGAGCTTGGCTCTGATGTCAGACAGACATGGTTTCAAATTACAGATCTGTTTCTGTTACACAGTAACAGAAAGTTACCTACAGTAAGTTATGCAACTTGTTTTTTTTCTTCATCTGTAAAATACGGATAATGCTGGAACTCATTTCATGTTGTTGAAAGAAGTAAATGAGTTACTGCATGTCAGCAACTTGAGCCATAGTAAGCACTCAAATTTTAGTTAATATTATTGATTTATAGAGCTAAGAGATGTTAGCCATTAATTATTTTTGCCCTATGTGCTTTTTGTTATTTTTACTTTATCTAAACCTTGATTCCTTGAAGCAAATCAAAAATCCATGTCTCACTTGAGCCTTATTTTCTCCACATGTGCTTTTAGATCTTATTGAATTAGTAACTTTAATGATAACATTTCCCTTACATGATCCAAAGTGTAAAGTGGAAGCCCATCCAGTATTATGAAAACTGATTTTTAAGATCACATTATTAGTTATAATAAAAAATAAGAGCAGTAATACTGAGTTTACTCTATATTGCTTACTTAGTAGCACATCTGTGTCAACACCAATGAGGATATAGTACAAAATTTAGTAAAAACAAAGCCACTATGTATGTGTTTACTCAATTAAAATCAATTAGTGGATTTTATAAGTGAATGCTAAGAAAGGAAAATTAGCCCTTGACGTCTGGGAGCTGACCCGGTACAATCAACCAGGCTTTGGTGTTTCTACGAACTGGCCCCACATTAATAGCTAAGTCAGTGTTCTGTTAAGCACAGAACAATTTTACAGAACACAAGTATCAGACAAGGCCACTCTCCGACCATTATGGAGTAAAACAAAAAGAAATCCACATTGCAATCACGTCTAAACATAAAACATGAACAATGTAGAGCAGGGTAGCAAACAAACACTTCCCTCTTCTAGCTATAGGAGTGACTGTTGCTTCTTTACCATTTATAGCCATAACCTCGTTTAGTCTGCTTTTTCTATAGAGTAGATTTTGTGAGATACCCAATCATAAAATTAACCCTGCCTTCTATCAGAACACAATCCAGGGCATCCCTGCTTGACCCTCCTCCAAATCACCTAAGCAAAGTTTTTACTAATACCCCCTTACTCCAGAGTTTCATAATTCTCCATATTATGCCTTCTTTCTCCTGCAACAGGTAATAAACCTAACTTGTTCAACTAAATGTGTTTCTGGTGGTCTTTGGCTGAAGACCATTCATCACACATAAGAATTTTCAACCTATTCAGATTTTCTTTACCTTTGTTCAACATCAGTTATTATCCATTTTACCAATAGTGAGGGTACTTTTAAAATGTCATAGCTGGTCCTTTAAAATTAAACTTTCAAAAATTATGTACAGTTTATACAACTTCAAAAAATTCAGCTCTCTCTCTATTTTTTTGTTTTAGTGATTGCCATACATGTTACTTTCGATTTAATATCCTTCGCATATTGTGTTTACCAAAGAAATGCTCTTGGTTACTATTTAATTTACTTAAGTTCATTTAGGAGATCATTAGAGACACATTCTGAATTAGAATGCAACATTTAATAGCATGCTGTGACAGTTAATGGCTTGTGATTTCAGAGTACAATGTGTAAACTTTATAATGCTGTATTTTTTAGCAGGACAAAGTGAGATATAGTTATACTAACCATATCAAACTGCTGCCTACAAGAATTGTTTAAACACCAGTTCCAAGGACAGTAATATTTAACAAAATAAACATTTAAGTAAATGGAGCTTTTTAGTACTTTGCTATCAATTGCAAATTCACTTTGATAGGGTAACTTTCTCATAAATTCCTTTTTCACTTTTTTATTTAGCTTAATTACACTAGTTTTGGCTTTTTTTTTTCTAAATTGTTAAAATGTCAGAGAGCCAAAAGAAATAATACTCCTATTGTATGTGTTCTAAATAAAATGCTTAATCTATCAAATATCAATTTATGTTTATCTCCTACTTTGTCATAAAGTTTATATGTAACATCAATATGATATAATCTTTTTATGTTCGGGTAATTAATAGTCTAGATAGACAATAATATAACAATCTGGCCAATGTAACTATGGCTATTTCATACAAAGTTAAATTACATTTCTGTCAACTAGATCTTTTTAATTGACTGTTATGAATCAGCAATACCATGGGAAGCAAAAGAAATAGGGAAATACTCTTTTTATTTAAAATGCTTTTAATAAGACATAGTTGTCCTAAGTTAACTGGAATTTGAATGTGGGAAAATAATTGAAAATAGTAATTGCAAATACTAATTAAGCACTTACTATTAATAAGGGATTGTTAAAGTTCTCCATGTGTATTAATTCATTTAATGATCACAAAAATTCTCTGAGGAAAAGTGATATAACTGCTAGGTGCCAGCCTAAACCATAGCTTCCTATTCCTTCTGAGCTGACAGACATTCCTCATTTTCACTGAAGCTAGAAGTGGTCATGTGACTAAGTTCTAGCCAGTGGAATATGAAAGTGATCTGTGCTCCTTCCAGGTCTGGCCCATAAAACCCTCCTACAAGTGATCCTCCATGCTCCTTTTGCTCTTATAGTTGACAGAAATGAAGACATTTCCTAAGATGTCCTTGGAAGGCCTAGGTTAGAAATGAAACACCACTGTGTTTGGTCATTGAAACTGAATTGCTCTTATAAAGTCAAACCTAATTGTAACTGATATGGTTATAACACAACATATATGAAAAGATCTTTTAATTGTTAAAGCAATACGGTGCTCTTAAAGACACATCTCATCATATTTTGCACCATATAATTTTGCTTTTCATCTTCTTGGCTTTTCTTGCTACAGACATTTAGAATTATATACTTTTATATTTTTTACAACCTAGAACAGAATACTGCATAATGCTTATCAATAAATACATGAACAGGGATTTACTGCATATATTCTCTCTAATTTATAAAGTACCTCGAAATACCTAAAATACTTTAAATACTGAAAGACTCTAATTTCTAAAATACTTGGGAGAGCTAAAATACTTGGAAGAGATAAATACAGAGACAAAACATCCGTTAAAAAAAAAGTACTTAAAAATGTAATTATAGACCAAATTCTTGTAGAATATTTGTTCCCTTGTATTTAAGAACAGACAATGACTTAGTTTGTTAAGAAACATTGTTAAAGATTTAAATTTGACATTTTAGTTTTAATCAGAATATTCCTTTTGTTCTTTAATCTCTAGCCTTTATTATCTGTAAATTGTGTAGCTACTTTGAAAAATTATACTGCTTTTGCTTCTGTGTGGTGTATTAAGACAACAAATAGTATTAAAATATCGACAAATTCAGAAACAAATTGTATTAAATGATAACTTTAACAATTGGAGCAAACAATATAAATTTGAAAAAGATTTTACGAGGATACATATCTTAATGGTCACTCTTCAAAAAATTATCATAAATTGTTTTTATGTTGAAGATGCAAAAATCCAATTGAATTTCAATTCTAAACTTTGTATAAGCCTTTTCAGCAGAGTTTACAGGGAAGAGCAAAAGATTGATGACTAAATGATCCCAGTTTTTGAAATTTGCAATATGATCTTGAACCTCTAATGTAAGGCTTATGATTATTTCCTTACAGATACAGCAAGAACTGGGTATATTCTCACAGTGTATTATTTCTTCAAACCATT
This sequence comes from Cacajao melanocephalus, assembly GCA_963573385.1. Lineage (NCBI taxonomy): Eukaryota > Metazoa > Chordata > Mammalia > Primates > Pitheciidae > Cacajao > Cacajao melanocephalus. Next base: position 61,615 of record CAUYLG010027706.1, on the reverse strand, counting down.
GAATAATTAAGTTCAATGATGGGTATAGGATGTTAGGAGGAGGTCTCAATATAAATATGATGTACAAAAGGTCAACTTTTGATTAAATACAGCTCATAAGCTTTTATTTTGGTTCTTTTCATATGAGTTAGTAGACAGTATTTCTCTTGATAGCACAGTGACAGGATACTATCTCTATTCCATGAAGCTTGGGAATGCTAAATAATTTCCTGTTAAGTAGCGAAGGTAGTGACAGTAAGAGTGTGATAGATGTGTTTATATAATCAGGTAAAGAATGTAGTAAATTAAGGTACCACATTTCATAAAATAGAAGATTCTTATTTTTCCAAATATTAACATATCTGAAGCTAATATGTATCTTACAACTATTGTCAACTGAGTGTCAATTGTGACCCAATAGTCAGTGCCTTCACACACCTAAACCTGGCATAGCAGTTTATATTTTACTTGCCTCATTAAGTTACATGTGTTGTTGGAACTAAACCTATTGTTACTATACACTTAGTGATACTCTTGAAGCAGGAAAAATTGCCAAATCCTTTGAAGTAGATAAAACAAATCTGAAAGCAAAAAGAGGCTGCTATGACCAAATTAATGTATCACACAAGATAACTGTTAGAGTATTGAAACATCAATTTGTTAACATTCTGTTGTCTTCAAACAGATGCTACTACAATTTTAGCAAAATGTAATTGAATTGAAGAGAAACATAAAAGTATGAGCTTACTAAAATAGAAAAAACCACCAGCATCACAACTTTTAGAATGGGTGTCAGCAACTTGAAAGACAATCTTGAAGTCTATAATACAAGATTCTTTTAAGAAATGCTGCATTACCAATTATTTTGATGGCACAGAGAACAATGTTGTTTTGAAAACCAGTAGAATCAGACATTAACAAACTTTTTAATGAATTAAATTATTTTACAAACATTTCTTATGTAATGTATGTTAAAAATCTGTCTAAATACAAAACAATGTTTTCAATAAAATTGTAAGTGAAAAGGCATTTATCACAATGTAATTGGGAGCATTTTGCTAATGTTGTATAATAAAAGGTAGTGGGACATCTTATAATCAATAGCTTCTTAGATTAGATAAAATATAGTAGTATAATTTCCATGAATGAATAGTATAGTATTTTTGAGAACTTTCTTAAAATCATAACTCCAAGGTTAAGGATATGTATTATTTGTGTTAAAATACCCATGTATTGGCTGATTCTTTGCCCATCTTATGTTACAAAAGAATTAGGCGATCTCTCATTGAATCTGCCTCACCCTACTTATCTAATAGAAGGGAAGAGCTACTTCATTATCGTAATCATGGCTTATAATGATTGAATACTTGCAATTGTTCAGCACTGAGCTAAGTGCTCTATATAGGCTACCCAATTTAATCCTAGTAAGGGTCTGTATTATATATCATCCCAGTATACAAATTAGGAAACTGAGGCTGAGAGAAATTGTGCTCGAAGCCACATACTTAGTATGAAGTGAAGCTGGATTTTGAATTCAGGTAATCTGGCTCTAGAGTTTGTGCTCATCACCACTATATGATACAGAGAGGCTGTATTGGGTAGTGATTAAAGGATGGGCTCTAAAGCCTGATTGGCTGGATTAAAATTCCAGTGTGCCATTAAACATTGTGTGAACTTAGAGAAGTGATGGAGCCTTTCATTCTCACTTGTCTCTTCAACAAAATGACAATAAAAATAATATTATTATTTTCCTCATTAGGAAGACATAAAGATTACATGAAATTTTATATATATAAATCATTTAGAACAGTGTCTGGTGATTAGGATTATCTACATGTTAGTCACCTCTTTGTGTTATGAGTAGCCAAAATAAAAGATGATTTGCCCTAAAGGAAACAACTTGGAGATTAAAGAAAAATCAATCAGGCATTTAAAAAATTTTCTACTGCCTACGTTTATTTTTACCTGGACACCAAATAGGATAGGTCTTTTCCAGTTGCTCTATTTAATTGAACAATTAGAATTAAAGAGCAGCATTTTCCTTAATGAGTTTTCCTATAACCACATTAACCCTACTCTTTAAATTGGTGTTCAGTGGACCTATTCTCATTGATGGCAGCAAATTCACATGTAAAGTCATTTGTTATATTCCCTTCTTATGGAGCTAGATATGGCTACTTTAAAGTCTGTTTTACATTGCTTATGAATTTTTTAAAAAGGGAAAAATGACAAGAAAGATTAAAAGTACTCTGAAAATCATGAGGACAAATTACATAGTTGTAGAGACTATTGCTGAAATGTCTTTAATACTGGATTCTTGATCTACCAGTTATCTTACTGAAATAACCTCTTCTTAATAGAAGTGAGTCATTGGTTTTAGCTCTAAAAATTGCCTAGTATATCAAAAATGAAAAAATTACATAGTGACAGATCTGGAATTTAAACCTGGTTTTGTTCATTTATTAGTTGTATGATGTTGAACAAATTGTTTAACCTTTTTGTGTACTGTTCCTTAGTAAGCACTAGATACATACCTATTTTATAGGCAAGTTGTGATAATTAAATGAGTAATTAATATAAAACATTTAGTACTGACATTCAAAAGTAATTGTTCATTGTACTCTTCTCTCACTTTCTTATGACCATCCTCTGCCCCAGTGTTTTCCCAGAAGTAAGGCCGCTGCTAGAATACCTGGGACACCAGGAAAATATTTTTTGGTGGGATTTGCCATTGAAATAAATAATTTCATTTAAAAAATTTGCAAAATTCAGGGGTCCCTATAAGGCATGATGATGATGATGTAAAGCAGTGAATAGAGAATCAGCATGTACATTTTTATAATTGCAAAACAGTGCGGAAGAGGAATCTTCATAGTGTTTAGGCACTATCCTTTCTCATTTAGATTGAGGAACTATTGCTTTTCTTTTTGTCAAAGTGCAAGCCTCGGATAATTTTATATCTCCCATTACAAGAAAAAGGCAGTGACACTTATTACTCACAATAACATGGCTGTTTGGAATCTATTAGTATTAAGACAATGTAGGTCTTTTTACCTCTGCAATTCACATACCACTTAATGTTGGTTAGTCATTAATGCTAGTTAGTCATTTCTTATGGTTCCGTATCATCCATCATGCTGCTGTAAATACTGGCTTACAATGCCTCTCTCAACATATTTCACTGGTAATGATACTCATGCAAATCTTATTCAGAGCAAGCAGAAAATGTAATGATAATTTATGTAATTATAATTACATTATTTACTACTAGGAATTGAATAGCATAAACATTGAACAACTCATTTTCAACATGTCTTCTCTTGAACTCCTAGGCAATAATGCCTGCACTCCTGAGAGATAATCTCTTTCAATACAGACTGCACTCCGTCTACATATACTGCCAACAGTGTGGATAAAAGATAAGGGGCCAGGCTGGGTGCAGTGGCTCATGCCTGTAATCCCAGAACTTTGGGAGGCTGAGGCAGGCAGATCACAAGATCAGGAGTTCCAGACCAGCCTGACCAACATGGTGAAGCCCTGTCTCTACTAAAAATACCAAATAAAGAAAAAAAAATTAGCCAGGCATGGTGGCACGTGCCTGTAACCTCAGCTACTCAGGAGGCTGAGGCAGGAGAATCACTTGAACCTGGGATGTGGAGGTTGCAGTGAGCTGAAATTATGCCATTGCACTTCAGTCTGGCCTACAGAATGAGACTGAGTCTCAAAAAAAAAAAAAAAAAAAGATAAGGGGCCTGCTGGCAGTGCAAGAAGAGTGTTCCCATTGCCTGTTCCTCACCTGGCAAGTCTTAAAACTTACCCAGAAGAACATGACATTACTACACAGATTAAAGACAATAGAGAATATCAGTTGGAAGAGCCCATTAGCATCACAGAACTATCCTTTCAAAAGCCTTCTAATGGACACCACTGGAAGATAACGTGATGTGGAGTCTGCAGAAAGGTGGGATGACCACTCTGGGTGGCAGTGGCAGAAGTTCAGAGAGTAAAGAATGTTGACTACTACTCCTATATCCCTTGAGTATTGTTGACTAAAGTTGACACTGTGGTTAAAATATGTACAAAGAACAGCTCATGCACAGAACCATGTATAGAGTTCAAGGCCAAGTTTTGGTGATAAACCAATAGTAACCTATAGTATTGAACTTGGCTTGTGTTCAACATAAGTGAGTCATCAGAAATTATCATATGAGTATGATTCTGGGGCCAATCTCACAATGCACAATTAAAGAAATACTACTTCGGCCAGCAGGAGTGAGCCATTTACTAAACCATGTCCCAGGAACCAGGGCTCAGACACAGTTATAGCTGAAAATCTCAGACTATTCACACCATCTGGTCAAGACCACACTCATAATGGAAATTTGGAGAACACTCAAAAGGGGAAAAACAGAGACTGTGGTCTACATAGGTCCTGGTCTGGACTTAGGATGCCTGGAAGGCCCTAGATGGTTTCAAGAACCAGAAGGGAACTCAGGAAATATTAAGGATGTTAGTCCGAAGTGTGGAAACTTTCAAGTATGGGGCTTGCAACAAGGTTCCTATTTGTCCTCTTCTAAGGGTGATTCTCTACAGGAGTTATAGTCTCCCTGAGATTCTTGAGTAACATAGCAAGGATCACTGTGTTGGTTACTTTGACTTCCAGAGTCTCATACAAATTTATTGACATAAGCCATTTCCCAGGACATCATCAAAATAGTTAGACTATCTCAAGCCAAGTTGCAGTAAGTAAATGTTTTCAAATGTTTAAAATCCTATCTATATTCTGGCATCTTTCCTGCCCTCTTTCAAGTCTAGCCTCCTTCCTTTAACCTTTATAGGTGTTAATGTTATCAGGAGTTTCAAATTAGTGGGCCTACAAATGGATCCTTTGGCCTGTATTCACAGGCATTTTTCTTCAGAGATTTCATCAAGTGATCTTTTTTCTTCTAATAGATTTTTGGTATTTTGTGCCTTACATCTCATAATCATTAACACAGATACATTCTTGGCTCTTGACAAACATCTTGTCACCAAGGATTCAGCTCTTCATGTTTGGCAAACATATATATTACATATAAAGCCTTACTCCATTCATAATATGTCACTGCTAACAACTCCTAAAGAAAAGAAAACTAAGAGAGTTAAAGAGTTCAAAAATAAGGTGGTAATACAATATATTAAAGAGTAAAAATGCATTATCCATGGGAACAATGAAAAGAGAAATAAGCTCAAAATATTTGTTGATTACTGACATCTACTTTAATTAAGTTGCTTACACTACAGTTCATCAAATTCTGTCTCACTCTCCTCACCTTTAAACCCAACTCAACCATGTAAGCTAGTTTTTAAAAATTACTTTTTAGATTCTTGTCCGTTTTTCAGTGATTCCTCTTTGCACTTCTTTTTCTTAGTGCTTTCTATAGGGATTACAATATGCATCCTTAATTTTTCCTAGTCTATTTCAAGTTAATATAATACTGTGCTGCTTCTCATAAAGTGTAATAACCCTACAACAGTAACATTCCATTTGCACTGCATTCTTTTGAGTTTTGTTGTCATGTACTTTAAATCTACATATGCAATAAACATCATAATACAGTATTCTTATTTCTACTTTAAAATGTTTTGAAGCAAATACAATTATTTTTCTTTTAATGTTTACCCACCAATTTACCATTTCTGGTGCTTTTCATTTATCCCATGAATTTCTACCTAGTGTGATTCCTCATAAACCTCAAGAACTTCCTTTATCATTCTTGCCGAGTAGATCTGTTGGTGACTCATTTACTCAGCTTTTGTTTATTTGAAAATGTCAACATTAAGCCTTCATTTACAAAGGGATATTATCATTTGATATAGACTTCTGAGTTCTTTTTTCAATTAGCGCCTCAATGATGTTTCATTATCGTCTAGATTTTTTTTCTCCTAAAAGTCAGCAATAATTCTTACTGTTCTTTTCCTGTATATTTGTTTGTAGGTGCTTTTGAAATATTTGCTTTTTTATTATAAGCTGAAAGTTTAATAAGTTACAAAACTATATAATTGCCATTGCCATTGTGTATTCTAATAAATGCTTCATTTTTTAAAAAATCACACTTTTACTTTAATAAAATGAAAAATTCCTTGCAATTTAATGCCTACTGTAGTAGCTTGACTAGAGTCCCTTGAAAATCTTTGTTCAGAACCATTTGCGGTATTTTGCTGTGGCAACTCTAGGAAACTAATACAGTTTTTGATACTGACAGTAGGGAACAGAGTAGGCTGCTGTAACAAACAGCTAAAAAAGTGAATGTGGCTTTGGAATTGGGTAATGGGTGCAGCCTAGAAGACTTTTGAAGCAAATGATGGTGAAGTCCTAGACTGCCTTGAAAAGGCTGTTGATAAAAATATGGATGTTAAAAAAGACTTCGGTGAGGGCTTAGCTGGAAATAAAGAACACATTATTAGACACAGGAGGAAAGACAGTCTTTGGTATAAAGGAGCAGAAAACTTGGCTGAATTATGTTCTATCAGTGGGTGGAAAGTTAAGTCATAAGTTATGAACTTGAATACTTGGCTGAAGAGATTTCCAAGAAAGTAGGGAAAGTCTGGCCTGGTTTCCATTTGCTGCTTATAGTAAAATGTGAGAGGAAAGAGACAACTTGAATAAGGAACAACTAAGCAAAAGGATCCAAAATAATAATTGCTAATTTAATATTCTGTATAAAATATTTTTATTTTATCAATCCCTTATTTTTTGAATTATTTTCTAAATACATGAAAAATAGCACTAACTAATCTAATTAGCACAGTCTTCATTGTCCAACAAATCAGCCAAATTCTGCCTGCTTTTTGTTTATAAGTCTACCTTTATTTCAAATATAAATTGCATACTGTGTATATTTCAGTCATCTCAGTTCAGAATGGGTCAGCTGATAAACTGATGCATTAAGTATGCAATCTGCCATGAGATTTTGAAAAAAATTGAAGCTATCTTTAATATTTTCCTACAGACATTCTTTTTGCTTTGTTCTCACGGAAATTATTCTAAGAAATTATGCATTTTTGGTGAGAGTTTGAGGGATAGATAAAGTGATATAATTAAACAAAATTTTATCACTTCGGTAATATATCTGAATGTACTCTACAAAATATCTGAATTCAGAGCATCTTCTCATCATCTAGACTACCTTATATCTACTGCTAAATTGAGCCTTATCAGATTATTTGTATCTTTGTGTATCTGCCCTCTCCCTCCAAACCCTTTTTTATAACAGGTTCTTATATTCAGAATACAGATCTTCATAACATTCAGGCAAGAAGATCCAGGAAGTACTTTTCTAATCTTAAGTTTGTAATATTATGTATGTGGTGCACACAGGGATGCTTATTATACTATTTTAGAAATTTCCTTTATGCTTAAAATATTGCATAGTTTTAAAAGTTTTAATATTGGGGTAAAAAACACATACAGAAATGTACTATCTTAACCATTTTTAAGTGTACAATTCAGAGGTGCTAAGTATATTCTCATTGTGGTACAACGGACCTCCAGAACATCATTATTTTGCATAATTGGAACTCTATATTCATTAACAACTCCCCACCTCCTTTTCCCTGTAGCCACTGGCAACCACCATTCTACTTTCTTTACCTATAAATTGGATTACTTTAGATATTTCATATAACTGGAATAATACGTTATTTGTGTTTTTTGTAACTAGCTTGTTTCACTTAGCATAGTGTCCTCAAGGTTATTCTGTGTGCCCACAAGTAGGATCGCTGGATCATGTGGTAATTCTATTTTTAATTTTTTGAGGAATCTCCACACTATTTCCTATAGCCACGGCACCATTGTACATTCCCACAAGAACGCACAAGAGTTCCAATTTCTCTACATGCTTGCCAACACTTGCTCTTTTATTTTCTTTGTTTGTTTTAATAGTAGCCAGTCTAATGGGTGTTAGGTGATTTTGCATAATTTAAAAATAAAAAGCATAGCCAATGTTTATCATTTTCAGTATTCTATTGAAAAACACACTACAGAGTTAATAACATAATTAGTGAAATTTATGTGGCATGCATAAAAATAGGTTTCTAATTCTAATAGCAAGATTAGAAGCAGGACATTTTTAAAAGACATAAGACAGAATGAGTACTTCCAAGATTTTTCAAAATTCGGACTCATTACTGTTGTGTGGATTTTAGTAGAATCATTTTCTTTAACACATAGAAAGCACTTACTCTGTGCCAAGAACTATTCCAACTGCTTTTCAAATATTAAGCATTTTCTTATACTAACTGTCCTATGATATAGATATTTTATGCTCATTTTACACAAGAGGAAATTGAGGCTTAGAGAGAATACTTAGCAAGTAAATGGCAGAGCAAGAATTTATTTAATACTAACTAAAATTAACTTCAGAAAGCCAAAGGTATTTCAATCATATCTTGTTATTGTCAAGAGATTCTGCCTAATTTTACTGGGACTTATAATTCTTAATCGTATTCTCAAATGTCAATTTTCTCCTGAGAGTAGGCCTACCAAGATAGAAAGCAGACATTGAGGGTTGGAATTCTGCCGCCTAGTGGTACAAGCGGAATAGAGTCGAGGAATGTAACGTATTGAGGAGAGAATGTTTGAAGTGTAGGGCCATGGTTAGGAAAAATATAGAGATGTCAGTGAACATGAGGGCCCAGTGAGGTAAAAAATACTGGAAGGAGATGAAAGGACAAGAGTTTGGAGTCAGAACAATGTGATGTATACGTTTATAGTTTTAAGGTGTTCATTAGAACATCCAGTTTAGAGAAAAATCACATTAAGACTAGAAATCTTAGTTATTGAATTGATCATTTTTTTTTTTTGGCTGACTTGAGTAAAAGAAAATTTTAGAATAAAAGTCCAAAATGTAATTTAATTACTTGTAGCTATATTAAAATATGCCTCAGCTTATTTGTATAAACTTATCAAATTTAATATTTCAAACAGGGATACTTTATCTTGTATGGACTTATCAAAGTACATTGTCATTTAAAAACCATGCATTAGAAGCATATTAAGAAAACAACAGTGTACAATCTAGCCCTTTAAATAAGAATCTTCTACAGTTACTCATTTGTAGTACTGTTTTAAAAGGAAGTCCTTGGTGAATAAGAAAAAACATACTGTCAAAGCTCTAAGGTAAGATAGATTCATTTTTTTATATCAACTTTCATATTCACATACTTTTCAGAAAAATAATCTATAATAGAATGTTGTCTTCTTACTTTTACATAAAAGAAGATTAACACTACATACACTTTAGGGTTTTCTTCTTCTAAGCTATTTCTTCAAAGTTTATTAATACTCTTTGACTAAATCAGTTAAGACCTTGACAAGTGTTATTCTGTTTTGAAATTAGACTCCACAAATGTTTATAAGACCATTACATTTTTCTTGAGCTTAAAAATTTTAAATATTGATTGGTACTGAGGGTCTAAGATCTTTTAAATTTAATATTACAATTTTATCACTGTTAATAAATCTGAGTCTAGAGCAGGGATGCTATGCTATTGTTATAGTTAACCTGTAGAGGTCACTATTAACAGACAAATGAAAGGCTTGCAATTACAGGTTAATATAGCTAAATTTTAATTTCTGTCTGCTCCAAATTACTAGAAAGATTACAACCCTACCTGGTACGAAGACATTATAAAAATGTAACACAACTTTAAAATTATATTTTTAGATAATTAAGTGATTAAAGTAGATATTATTACTTCCATAAATTAGCCAAATCATAGGATTTCCTCAACTTCCCATCTCCGTAGTTCCTTAAGTAAATTGACAGAAGGACCATACTGAATTGAGTTCTAATAATTTTCTATTTAATTATCTTCTCTAGTATTTACTATAAGAATCTATGACAAAGAGACAAAAAGAAACCAGACCTTGTTGGAATTCTCTGAACATGGAGATGTATCCTAGAAAGTGTGAATTTTACCCATAAACATACTGAGCAGATAACACTATAAAAAGTGATATAAAACAATCAACATTAATGCCTGTTCAGTTAGATGGCAACCAGGTGGGTATAGGTAGGAAAAGAAGCAAGACTGTTCAGTAGAAAAACTACCCTTACCATGAATGCCAGTAAAACGCCCTCAAAATGAAGGGAATCTGTCATTTTGTGTAAATTCTCTTCTGCTTCCATAAACACAGCCGTAATCAATTAAAGACCTACTTGTGAAGGAGCCATTGTTTGCAGTTCCATTCAGACATTGCTGAGTTGTCTTTTAGACTGCCCGTGCGGAAACCCTGGTAAGGTGATGAGAAAGTTCAAAGCACCTAACTTTTCAATGTGGATTTTGTTCCTTAGACTTTATTTTATCTTTTTATTCATTAAAAAAATCAGAGTGTAGTATATGTGTTGATTTTGGTTCTGGAAAAAGAAGGGGGCTTAAGGACGTAACAATAATTGAAAAAAATACTCTAAAGATACGATTCCATGTGACTTTCAGAGAGCAATGCCTTATACATGAGTTCAAGAGGAATCATTGCTAAAAATGCTTGTTAAGAAAATAAGCAAAATTACTTAATCAACAGTCTCTGATAGAAAGCGAGAGTGTTTTCTGTGACATCAATAAATAACTTAATGAATTTTCTATGATTGCCATTTTATTCTTGTTCTCGACCTCTCTCCCATGCTCCTAATTTGAGTGAGGCCATATTACTGGCGCTGAAGTTGTCAATGTCCAGTCTTGATTGCTGGATTTGGGAGACTGGTGGAACTTCACTGAAGAGGCAGATGTAATACTATTTTCAAACAATTTGGCATAAATGATTTTAAAAATTAACATAATAATGATGAATCAACATTAAATATTTAATGCTTTTGATACGCACTTTACTAGGAATAACCAAACTCTTTCTCTCTCTCTCTCTCTCTCTCTCTGACATAGGGAATAAAAGTTACTAAGTAATAAAAGTAAAACCCTTAGATGCTTTTCTAGGCAGAAATGGTCCAAATTTCTTCCCTGACTGCCTAAGGAATAATTTGGAATAGGCCTGGATGAAGTCCCATTTAACCATAGTTAGCTGGATATTCAAGCCCAATATAAAAGTGTGTGAAATAGAAATTAAAGAATAAAGTGATTCAAAAAGAATATGTTTTTTTTTTCCTAAGACTACTTTTCTAGATCAAATAAAGAGAACAGCTTTCTTTTCGACGACAATGTAATAAAACTGCTGTGCCTTGTCCCGATTATGTGAGCACACAGGCCTCTCTCTCTTCTTGAGTGACGTGTCTGCGGAGGTTATAAGGAAGAGCCTTAGTGCCCAGACCAGCCACTGTACTGATGACTCAGGACACCTTCACTGAATCCATTCATTACCCTGGCCCTAGTGGGAGTTACAAGCAAAGCCTGCCAATTAGATGTTGGTAATGTGGACTCTGCTTTAGGGAATTGGGTAAGACTGCCAGAATTCATTCCTGAACTTTAGCAGCCACAAAAGAGTATTTTTCTGTTGTCTGAAACTGATTCAAAACCAGGTCCCAAAAGGACAAGCTTCCTTTTGTGCACCATCTATCCTCAAGTCCAATGACTACTAATGTCACAACATCAGGTTTTGCACAGGATCACAGGAAACATCTGATGAAGGAGAAGAAAAAAAGTCATCGTTTGAGTTGATTAATCTCTGTTTTACTCTGTTTTCTAAGTTTTGACCATTCTCTTTGGAAAATTATTCTGTGGTAGTTCGCCACAAATTAATGGTGTCTTACTGTTAAATGAGAATTAAACGTGTGACACATTAGAATCATAATAAAAGCTTTCCAAAATCTTCACATGTTGAATTTAGTAATAATGTCAGTTCATATTCAGCGCTGCCTGTCCTTGCTTTGAAAAAATATTTCCAAAGTCCTATTCTAAAGCTGTATTGGCATCACTACTTCTTTCTCTGTTAATAAACACATGTTAAGTGGAAATGCTTTGCTTTCAAGTTCATTGACATTATCATTGTTTTATTTTTATTTTTATTTTTTTTTGCTTTTTATTTTTACATGTTAGTTTGAATGCTTGAGTGATGATTTGAACTTGTTGAGGAGCAAAGGTAGATTTTTTTAATAAGGATTCTGTGAGCTTAAATATCTTATTAGTATAATTAACAAATCTTGGAGAATTTCCAAATTGTTTTGCAGAATATGTGAGAGAACTCTAAACAGCAAGAACTTTAAATAGTAAAACTGCTAGTCAGTCCCTGTAGACTCACACAAGAAAGATCTGAATCTCTATCAAGGTGATTTCTTTCTTTTTTTCTTCCTAAAGCAATGTATTCTTTTGGCTTCTCGTCCTAATTTTATTTTAGAAATTATTTTTAATGTGCTTCAGACAGGGGCCTTCTGTCCAGGTCTTGAATACAAGTACTGTATCTTTGTTTTGTATTCTTTACAAATATATTTTATTGGGATCTTATTTCAAAATGCTTGTTAAACATATGAGCTTATTCACTCACATAAATGCATGCAAGTGCTGTAAATGTAGGGGCAGATGTTGGAACAGAGGACCCTATGTCTCCTGCTCATGGAAGCAGCTCACTGTTTGGGGAGAGAGGTTTTTCTTCATCGGCTCACTGCTGGTGCACACGCTGTGCTGCACTTCATACATACTTACCTCTCTCTGCTGTGACGTGTAAGCACAGATATGCACACACACACACACACACACATCTATAATTTAAAGAAAAAAACATATTAGTCATAAAGCTTAGGAGTTGAAAGTAAGCAAGTAAGGCTAGGAAAGTAACTGTTCAGAACTTGAATGAATTGCCACAGTTTTCACCAAGTAACTGGCTGGCCTTCTCAGGCAGGCTCCAAATTCCTGTTGAAATGAAGACTTTCTTTCCTGGACTAGGACTGACATTCCTGGGAAACAATGGCCCTTTTCAAATAGGCTCTGAAATTTCACAGGTGAAGGGAGAAGGGCAGTCATTTGATCCCACCCACAAGAAGCCTGTTAGTATTTTAAAAAGTGAAGACAGAGCCTATCATGGAAATACAGGCAAAGCTGGCTAGTGGCTAAGAGCTGCAATCTAGACCCACAGTTCTACAGACCCCTGTGAAATATGAATCAATTTCAATGTTCTGTCTTCGACTCACATTGCAATTCTTTTTTCTAGATTTTCTAAAAAGCAGAATACAGAACCTCTGAAATTGAGTTTTACTTCATATCACATGTTCTGGAAGAGCAATATAGACATTTAATTTAATTAGGGCTTGATATTAAAATCTATAAAATAAACATCTACTAACATGTGTGTGTGTGAATATATAAACGCATATATAAATGTATATTTATATGTAATAATTTTGAAAGAGATACAAGATTAAAATATTAAATAGATACACAAAACACACACACACAATAAATATAATATACACCCTAATATAATTTACCTTGCATCCCTTCTAATATATTTGAGTTTAGTCTAATTATATTTAAATTTAATATTCAAAAACACTCAGATAATTTAAGGAGTTCTTTATAAAACTATAGACTATCCAATTTGAAAGAATTTAAGCATATTGATTATAATTATGTTATAATTAATCTCAGGTGTATTTCATAGCTTAAACTTTTGAGAATAAATTCACAGATATTCTTGAAACTTTTATTTGATCAGATCACTCAGTGATTAAGATACACTGTGTGTTTAATACTCTGTTTCATGTATGAGAAAACCAGTGAATGCTCCAGTTGTGATATTTATCATTAATAAAATAGACAAAGCTTATTAGACACACCTTCCCTCAAGTAGCTGCATCATTTCTCTTTTTGTCTTTCCAACAATCCTGATAATTGTTCCAAGAATGATGATGCACCTAGTCTTTAGCTTAGTCCTAGCTTGAAGACTTATTTTAGATGTAGATTACAGAAGAATCAGAACACTTATATTTTCCTTAAAGGCAAATAAAAAACTATTTGTGAAAGTATTATTATATAGGCCTTCTCTAAGAAACACAGTTACCTAATCTTTTCATAGTAGTATAACATTTTGAAATATTTTTTCTGTTTTGGTTACTACATGTATTCTTTTTTTTTTTTTTTTAGTTTTTTTTTTATTGCATTTTCGGTTTTGGGGTACATGTGAAGAACATGCAAGATTGTTGCATAGGTACACACATGGCAGTGTGATTTGCTGCCTTCCTCCCCATCACCTATATCTGGCATTTCTCCCCATGCTATCTCTCTCCAACTCCCCACCCCTCACTGTCCCTCCCCTTTGTCCCCCTGACAGACTCCATTGTATGATGCTCCCCTCCCTGTGTCCATGTGTTCTCATTGTTCAACACCCACCTATGAGTGAGAACATGCAGTGTTTAACTTTCTGTTCTTGTGTCAGTTTGCTGAGAATGATGGTTTCCAGGTTCATTCATGTCCCTAGAAAGGACACGAACTCATCATTTTTTATGGCTGCATAATATTCCATGGTGTATATGTGCCACATTTGCCCTGTCCAGTCTATCATCTATGGGCATTTGGGTTGGTTTCAGGTCTTTGCTATTTTTTTATTTTGAGATGGAATCTCATTCTGTCGCCAGGCTGAAGTGCAGTGGTGTGATCTCAGCTCACTGCAACCTCTGCCTCCCAGGTTCAAGCAATTCTCCTGTCTGAGCCTCCTGAGTAGCTGGGACTATAGGTGTGCACTACCATACCCAGCTAACTTTTTTTTTATTTTTAGTGGAGATGGGGTTTCGCCATGTTGGCCAGAATGGTCTCGATCTCCTGACCTTGTGATATGTCTGCCTTGGCATCCCAAAGTGCTGGGATTACAGGCATGAGCCACTGTGCCTGGCCCAAAGTTCTGAGTGTAAAAAATTACAGCATTCTGCTTTGCTAAAGCAAAAGTGGAGTAGAATTCTGCTGTTTATACACCTATGATCTTAAAGTCAACCCTTAGTTATTAAGTGACTCCAGTCCCTCTGTGACCAATTGAACAGAAACTTACCAGGGTGTTATTTTATGTGTCCATGATGAAGAAGTGATCTATAGTTGCCATATAAGAATAATCATCAAATAGTATTTATTTACCATTAGTTAATGAATGATATCACTTAAGTATCTTAATTTCTAGAAACTTCATATTTCAAACATATATCCCTGTTTTCAACTTGTTGCCTAGATCATTTTATTTAAATCATATAAAAATACAAAAATTAGCTTGGCATGGTGGTGCATGCCTGTAGTCCCAGCTACTTGAGAGGCTGAGGTGGGAGGATTGCTTCAGCCCAGGAAGTCAAGGCTGTAGTGAGTGATCATGCCACTGCACTCCAGCTTGGGTGACAGAGTAAGACCCTGTCTTAAAAAAAATTAAAAATTAAAAAATATATAAGATACATATATATGTATATATACGTGTGTGTATGTATTTGAAATTTTTTAAAGTGGGACATTCTGCATGACAGCTGGTTTGATTTTTTTACAAAGTTAGTGTAATAGAAAATGATTTTTTTTCTTATTTGTATTTTTAATTTTCCATAAGAGCTACACCTTTATAACAAAAGATGAACAAAAATACATCTTTGTAATGTTTTGACTATTTTCTTACATGAAATACTTTTTTTAACTTGGAAAACATCAATGTACAAAATTATAAGATGTTGATGTGGTTCATCCTGAGAATCTGAACTCTTCTTAAATCTGACTTTGTTAGTATATCTTATGAGACTTTGAAAAAAATCAGGATAAAGATATTTTAGTTTATTTCAAAATCTTATTTAATGATCTAGATTATATAGTGATTGAGAAAAACACTGAAATGATGTAACGTAAAGACTTTAGTTTACCAAGTTTTTTTTTTTTTTTTAAATAGACTTTTTTTAGACCTGATTTAGGTTCACAGCAAAATTGAGTAGAAACTACAGACAGTTCCCATGCACCCCCTCCCCCTCCACATGTACAGTTTCCTCACTATCACATCCTACACCACAGTGGTATATTTGTTACAATTGTTGAACCCCACCGACAAATTGTTATCACCACAGTCCATAGTTTATTTTAGAGTTGACTCTTGGTTTTACATTCACTGGTATTGACAAATGTATAAGGACATGTATCCACCATTATAGCATCATATCTAATAGTTTTACTGCTCTAAAAATCCTCTGTGTGCTGCCTATTCATCCCTCCTTCCCCTCTAACTCCTGGCAACCACTGATCTTTTTATTGTCTCTATAGTTTTGCCTTTTCCAGAATGTTATATGGTTGGAATACTACAGTATGTAGTCTTTTCAGATTGGCTTCTTTCGCTTAAAATATGCATTTAGGGTTCTACTTTACTTTTTAAAAGTTTAGTGTTATATTTATTTTCCTTTTCTTCTTGAAACTTGTTAATGAATTTGCAATGTAGGCAACAATCTGCCTATTTATATACAATGTAGAATAATTGTATATAGATATTATATTACACCAAGAGGTTTTTTTGTAAGATATTTTTAGGAACAGAAAATGTAGTACTCAACTCTTCTAATGTGGCATATTATAATAGGGATACTAGTAGAATTATTTGATAGAGACTGTGACATCTAGAATTAAAAAAATTTTTTTTAATTACAGGCTGATCATTTGATTGAAAAACTAAGAACATGAAAATGTCAACAGTGGAAGATTTTTCTAATTTTGGCTCAGCATGAAGTAATGTTTAGGTCCCTTTTAAGTCTAATTGCAATTTTTAGGTTTGTTGGGTTTTATGAGAGGCTATTACTGAGTGGCCTTAAATCTTTTCTGATTGTCTATTTCCTGAGATCTGTGATACAGTTATAAGAATATTTTGTTACTGACTTCTTTCTTTCAATAATTACTTGTTTAAGGATTTTATATATATGATACTATAGATAAAATCCTATTTAAGACAAATTCTATTAATCAAGAAGGGCTCTGTCTTTTTTTAAGTTAAAATATTTTCATTTCTCAGTAGTCAGTTATAATAGTGATTTATTTATGAAGAATAAACTACTACAGAAAGTACTTTATTGGAACCTTCATTACTGTGAAGGAGAAAAAGGACTTAGCTATTTCTTGACAGTGCTATAGTTTTACACATAGATTTTCAAAATAAAGAATACCATACTACACAATAATCTCTGATATTGTTGAGGGAAGGAATTATATATTTGCCACTTTTTCCTCAAATTTCAGATGCCAGTTTTCACTTCTTGAAGCTCTGAATCTTTTTAATAAATCTATTCTGAAAGCTATATAATATATATAATTTCTATCAGTGAATTTACAAAAACTATCAAATTGGCTATCAGAATTCACTGTAATGGAATTTGCCTGTAATAACATAAAGGGGGAAGAAACATAAAGTGCTTCTCCTAATAAAACTAGCAGAAACTGTTGCTTTATGGCATGTTTTTCTATCAAAGAGAAATCAGAATAAAAAGCGGTTAAACTTTGCTTTTATCATGAAAAAGGCATTTGAAAGTAGAGATGGGCTTAGATGAGAAAATTTGATAACACAATGCTAATATTATTGATATATCATTTTATGAGGCATATTTTGTTACAAATTGTTTTTTTGGTGCTAATCTGCAGTCACAATAGTGAATATGAATGAAGAGTATGAAAGAATGAAAGTTAATCCTACATTGTGCCAATGTATAATAGTACCATGTATGTGAATATGAAGAAATGAACATGAGGATTAATGTAGGGTTGAAAATAGGCTGAGACAGTAGTCTTCTTTTTTAGAGGGGGCATGTATTAAACATAGTTTTAAGTAACAAATAACTTATTACAAAAGTACAACATGTGGAATCAATACTGTTTCATTTGTTCATTAATTTATTCATTCAGCAAACATTTGTTGAGCATTTAATGTGTACCAGACATTGCCAGGGTCAGAAGATAAAGAAATGAAAACAGACAATTCAGCCTGCAATTGCTAGTACAGGGGTCAAACAAAGTCAGTGATTAGAATTTAGTGTGTTAAGTGCTATGATGCCATAGAAGAGGCTGTGAAGGGAGAAACACTTCTGAGAATGGGTGGTAGTAGAACTGAGTATTTAAGACTGAATGTTAGGCGGGTAGACAGTGACTAGTTAGGCTGAGAAACCCACATGTATTTTCCTTGAGTTCTGCTTTAACTGTCATTTACTTTACAATGGATGTGAATGTCCAGATTTCATCTTATTTACTGAAGGTGGAGAAAGGATGTGGAAGTAGGAGTTATGGGTTCTCAAAAGTGGATTTAGAGGTGTTTTTTTTTTTAATCACCGTTTTGTGATATAGTTCACTGAGCACTTACATAGATGAACAGTTACAAGTTTCTATAAATCAGTTAGAATATAGTCATATTTGATTCTAAATCAGTTGGAATATAGTCAGCTTCAGGGAAGGAATTTTCAACAAGTGCAACCTTTGATTGTTTTACTCTGGGAACTTGCAGTGATATAATTGACAACATTATAACAATAACAGGTAAAGTATGTAAGGAACTCTCAAATGCCTTATGGAACTCTTCAAAAATGTGGTTAGCCAACTGATTCAACTTTTATAGGTTTATATGCTCTCATATAAACCAATTTTTAAAAACCCTTGGAAATACATTTTTTAGTAGAGGTTCTCATTTACTTATAAAGATTAATAATCAAATTACTACAATTAATATCCATTTGGCCTTTTCAGTAGTCTAAATATCTAGCCATCTATAACACTAATTCATCTAGCCAATTCAAAACAAGGCTAATTCATAACCTGTCTTAAAAATGTTGGAAGTAGTATCAAGAACATTGTTTATGCATGTTGTGATACTATTTGTGGAACTGTAAAATTATGATCATGAGTATTTTAAACTGTGTTTACTTAGCTAGAAGAAAATGAAATAAAAATGAAAAAATACTGTCAAATTTTGCCTCTCTGGACTTTTTAAGTAGTAGTAAAAACAGAAATTCAAATGAAAGGTGTTTTATAAACACTTCTAGATTTTGATATGAAAAAGTCATTTACAAAAGCTGGTGCCCACAACTTTCATTAATTTTTTTAGTATGCACAAGGTATAAGTACTCCAAGTCACTATAATGAAACTGATACTTGTTGATTCATCTGTTTATGAATCAGCTCTTATTTTTGCAATATAAATACAAACAATAGATCTGACTCAGCTGAAATCAACTTAATAAAAATATCTAAGTCCTCTTGTGACTGAGGAGAATGAGATCCTCATTATATGATTAGTTATTTAAAGTCAGAAAAAAGATGGATTCATAATAAATAATCATGTATTATTTAAATGAATCCTTAAGCCAAATATCTTTTATGTATAATATTTTCTATTCATATGAAAATATTGTGGTTTCCACATAGTGAAACTCCATCTCTACTCTGAAGTTTAAAATGTTCCTCCTTCTCAACCTGTTCCTTTTAGTTTTCCCCATCTTCATTAACGGCAACTCCAATCCTTCTGTTGCTCACGGCAAAAATCTTGGAGTCATCCTTGAGTCCTGTCTCTCATACTTCATATCTAACCTATTAACAAACCTTGTTTGCAGTACCTTCCAAATATATTCAGAATTTGACCACTTCTCATCACTGCTGTCACCTTGGCCAAGTTATCATTTCTCATCTAGATTGCAGGAGAAGCTTCCTATCTCCTCCCTTTTGTTTGTTCCCACCCTATTGTCTTCTCTCAACACATTTACACATTCAACAAACAGAACATGTATGGTTGAGTGTTCTGTCAGACCCACAGATCCTAAACACTGCCCTCAGATACATGCAAAAAGTTTTATCACCAGGTTGTACCCTTGAAGGGGCCTGAAACAGAAATCAGTTCATTCTTTTCAGTGCCCAGTGTCTCTTTCTTTGCAGATACTCATTCTCTCTTGCCTTTGAGTATTGCTAGAAACTCCTGACTGGATTTCATGCCTCCAGATGCTCCCTTTTTAACACAGCCTCATCAGAGTTCTTCCTAAATACCTAAGTTACTAAATTGATCATGCAATTTTCTTAAGAAAAATTTACCAATTATCCTGAAGATAATTTATCAGACTTTTCAGCTTTGTTTCCTGCACTTACACGAATGTGCTAGCCACTTTTACTACCACAACTAAACAGGACACACCTTTGAAAATCTGTTCCCATTGCCGGATGTGGTGGCTCATGCCTGTAATCCCAGCACTTTGGAAGGCTGAGGCACATGAATCACCTGAGGTCAGGAGTTTGAGACCAGCCTATCCAACATAGTGAAATCCCGTCTCTACTAAAAATACAAAAATATTAGCTGAGCATGGTGGTGTGCACCTGCAATCCCAGCTACTTGGGAGGCTGAGGCAGGAGAATTGCTTGAACCAGGGAGGCAGAGGTTGCAGTGAGCTGAGATCACGCCATTGCACTCCAGCCTGAGCAACAAGAGTGAAACTCCATCTCAAAAAAAAAAAAAAAAAGAAGAAGAAAATCTGTTCCCATTAAAGTCCAGGTTCAAATGTTTCCTAACCCATGAAGTCTTCACTGAAACTTCTTATCCTCAACCTCAGCAATATTGTTTCTTCAGCTTCAGTTCATGGTATTTTGTTTATCTTCCTGGAATAGACCTTATACAATGCAGCCAAGATGTAGTAGGATATTTCTTGCCACTGGATTTTGAGCTGCTTTGCGGCTGGGGGATTTATTTTTAAATTTGTTTTTGCATCCCCATTGCCTTAGCCTAGTGACTGACTCATATTTCTGGTAAGTAAATCTGTTTTAATCTCTTGAGTTCCCTAAAATGTTACCATAACAAACCAAAATCTGACTGAAGACCCTAATTTCAGGCAACTTTCAATCCAAAAATCAAGGGTATAACCTAGATGTCAGCTGGACCTTCCTGGCATTATGTCCTTCAGGTCAATATCCACCACCTATATATAACTCAATTGTGAAATTTCTGAGTTTCCAAGGATTCATCCACACTAGGTATTTCAGGCATTTAATGGCCAAACTTTGACAGGGCTATATAGCTCCTGCCATCTTCCTTACTGTCTTCCTCTACTTCACTCCTTGCTTTTGGAACACATTTCTCTTACTCTCTCATTAGACATGTTTTAACTTTCTCTGAAGCCCTAGTTCTAGCCAACATACCTGACCCATAAGAAATCATCTAACTTAAGTAGGATTATTCTAGATATTTTCTCAGCTAAAAGGATTCTCTCAAGATTAATTATCAATCCAGCTAGTAAAAGAAGAAGAAGATTTTCTTGTTATATCTTCCTCTGAGAAAAATATTTGCAACACTTTGCAAATTTATCACATAAATTCACTCCTCAAAGGTAGTTAGAAGACAATAAAACATGCTATTTATCTGTGGTACCTGAGCCTCCTGGGATTTAAAGCCCATCCAGCCATCCTTCTTTTCCTCAGGCAGTTACCCTTGAACTTTCATGTGTTTCAGAACCACTTGGTGGGCTTCTTTAAAACAAACTCCTAGACCTACTCCCAGAATTTCTGATTCAGCAGGTTTGGGAGTTGGGGAGGATTCTGTATTTCAGGTGATACTGATGCTGCTTGTCCTAGGACCACACTTTGACAACTCCTGCCATAAGTGGTGCTTAAATTTGGCTGCACATAAAATCAACAACTGGGGAGCTTTTAAAAATCTTTGTCAAGGCCACACCCCAGGCAAATAAAATTTGAATCTCTGAGGATAGATTCCAGGCCTCGGTATTTTTTTTTTAAAACTCTTCGGGTAATTACAATGTGCACCCAAGTTTGAGAACCTGTGCCCTACAGGATTAAGTAGAATTCCCCTTTGGGCCTTGTTATGGTAGACTCTCAAGAAAAGCCCTTTTATGGGACCTGAGACTATCTATACTATATATAATAATTTTCCTACTCTTGAGAAGCAAATAGGAGCAAGAGATGGGGATTACTGGGAATTGTGCTTAAACAAGAATCTGTGTGATTTAACAAGCATCTAGAAGATGAGAGGCATACCTACTTTAAATTACTTGCCAGAAGCCTTTCTTTGTTCAGAAATCATGATTGCTTCTGATTTTAGGAAGGAAAGGAGGACAAAAGACGTGGCTCAGATGAGGCAAATGTGCTGTAATCTTTTGTTACCTCTGGTTCACATGTTCTGCCAAGGAAAGTGATAAATGGCACCCCATTCAAAGACATCTTGAGTCTCCAGCCTGTTTCCCTTCACATTTTTTCTATGCATAGAACCTGGTTTACAGGTAGCAAATTAGAGAGCATAGTTTGTTGCGAGGTCTTCAAGTTTGTTTTGGGGAGTCTTTTGACCAAAGGATGGGATCTACATTTCTCCACTTCTGGGGATCTTGTTGGAAATTTGACCTCAAGTAGCTGAGTCATACTTAAGTCGACTCCAGCTGCTTAAGTCTGAATTGGTGCCTCAGAATTCCAACTCATTCCTACTCCTTAGAGTAGGCAGTATTATTTCTCTCTTTTCCAAAATTATCTTCATTTAGATTGACAATAGGGGAGACCCCCACTGGGACATCAAGAAATTCAAACCTCAGTAATGCTTTGCTACGGTAAATTCAGTGCAATTCTTATGTAAGCTATTCCAACAAAATTTTATTCTCCAAACTAATCAGAAGCCCCTTTTTACTAATTGCAAAAATCATAGTCTTAGTACATACGAAGAGAACCTTTCTCTCTTATTGGTGTACAAATCCCTATGGTTCTCTGTGATACCTAGACTCTTTTCAAGTGTTAGATGTTCAGCCTGAGACAGATGCATTGGCAGTTTTCATATTACATATGACCTCTGCTGCTGGGACCTGTTAACTTTCTATTCATTTCTCTGAGTGTGTCCTACTATCCTCAGTACTTAAGTGGCACATTAAAACCAAAACTCAAAATTCCCCTTTCCAATTTCTGATCCTTACTTCCCTGGAATGCCCTCTGCATTTTTAGTTATAGGGGCCTATACCAGAGGCTTTAATTTTTGCACAATAGCTGTCTCGTAGAAGGAGCCAGGTTCTAAGAAGTCTGCCCTAGAAGATGTAACATGGATTGAACTTTGGATCAGTTCCCAGAAGTCAGACTATGAACCTCCTTGCTCCTTACAGTAAAAAAAAAAAGCAAGTCTCTAGATGCTAGTTTGACCACGAACTTCCAAAGTCCTTACTCTCTTGCTGCACTCTTATAAGCTCAAAAACTTTGAACAGGTCTGGCTGTGGGTCCTAGAAAGGCAGTTTAATTGATGTCACAGTAGTTCCACACTAACTTTAGTGGCCCGTGCAAGGTTAATCTCTACTTCCCCAGACCATGTATCCAACAATTTAGATTCATGATGTAAACACTCACCTGCTCATTTCTGAGGCGGAGTTTTAGTATAGATTTAGTCTTGAACTGTAGCACAAAGGAGCTGGATGAAAAATCAGTGACATCTGATTTCATTTGGGTTCTCCAGGCCTTGTAGTCCCATGTGTTGCCTCTATATGGCATCATATTAATCCAGGCATAAAAATCAGCAATTCTTTGATATTCTCTATAACGTTGCCCCATCAAAATTCCATACATTTGGTAATTTTGCTGAAGATCTGACAAGTTCTGGGGATGGGGCATATTAAGCACTGCACATCATTCCCCCAACATTTCATTGGTTTTCTGTCCCAATCTTAGCCTCTCTTCTCAAACAGTAAACAACTTTCTTTTCTTGTCTCAAAGTACTTTTATCCCCTTTTCTGAAGTTTTGGGGTCAAGAGACATCTATGCTTCTGAGAGTCACTTAGCACAAGAGACATATTCCTAACAAAAACAGATCTCTTGCTGACAAAAATTCTCATGTGATTTTCTTAAGAGAAGAAAGATGTCCTCAAGTGCCAATTATTGGCCCCATTCACTATGCCAGATGTTATATTCAACACTTTATGAACATTATTCCACTTAATCCTTGTAAAAATCCTTTGCAGGAGGCAGTGTTTTTCCATTTTTAGTAAAAAAACTCAGGCTCAGAGAAGTAAAAGCATATAGGTGGTAAATGGTGGAAATGAGGTTTGAATCTAATATTGACACCACAGCCTGTGTTCTTAATCACTACACTACGCATCAACTACTTTTCTGGCACATGCTGCTGGGGATATGCCCGATACATACTCTTTTGCATCTTGTGCAATACCACAGAGGAATGCAAAAGAAATAGATCTCAATCGGGCAAAGGGCTCAGTACTTGCAAAAGCAGAAACAGCCTGGAGGGAGGGCTTGAGCCTACAATTCTAGCACTTTGGGAGACTAGGGTGGGAGGATCCCCTGAGCCCAGTTCAAGGTTACAGTGAGCTATGTTTGCGCCACTGCATTCACCTGGGTGACAGAGCAAGACTCTGTCTCAAAAAGAAAAAAAAAGTCACATATATACATAGAATATGCAATTAAAATATATTTTATAAACTATCTGTTACTATGAAATCTGTGCCAGTGTGAACTTTCTTCAAGTTTTAATTTATGGTTGTCTGTGAATTTAGTCTTAGGTCTAACAAATACAATCTAAGAATTATTCCGTACTTTGAGGAAGATATTCCTTTGGTTTTTGTTAAGGATAGAGTGAACCATAAGAGATTATCTCAAACCACATGACTTATAAGGCATGTGCTCTCGAAAAGTCGTTACATAAATACGAAAAGTATACTAAGTGTTAAATGACCAGCTAAATCAGTGCCCGAAGGCTGTGCTGGTTAGACAAGTCTACAAGGAAATGGTGAAATTTCAGTCCAGTTTTGAAGAACAGGATTTGAAGGATTGTAGAGAAAGCTGGAAGTACACTCCAAGTGCGAAGATCACTGGGAAATACACTGCCTTATTATCACAGGCTTCTCCTGAAAACCACGCGGCCCCGCCCACCAGCTATAGCGCTGGAATCTCCCAACCACCTGGCACTCCCAGGTGAGGAAGCTCCTCTTACAGCAACCACGGTTTCGGACTCCGCGCGCAAGAAACGCACGGACAGCGCCTGCCTCGCCGAGCTTCCGCTTCCGGCCCTTC
This sequence comes from Cacajao melanocephalus, assembly GCA_963573385.1. Classification (NCBI taxonomy): domain Eukaryota; kingdom Metazoa; phylum Chordata; class Mammalia; order Primates; family Pitheciidae; genus Cacajao; species Cacajao melanocephalus. The sequence continues at coordinate 36,697 of CAUYLG010027706.1, read as the reverse complement.
AGGCTCACTCTCTGTGGAGACAAGGCTTTGGGAGGGAGAAAGAGGTGGGACCGCGCGCAAGCCGCGCAGGCGCACGGTAGGCAGCTGCAATGGCGACGCCGTGTATACTTAACAGGTATCTGCTGCTCATGGCGCAGGAGCACCTGGAGTTCCGCCTACCGGTGAGTCCCAAGCGCCCTCCGCAACTTCCGACAGGAGAGGACGCTGGAGTGGAGTGGATGTGTGGGTGGAGGTGATCTGCATAGGTGGAGGGTGTTGGGATTCCGGGGTCTGTGCTGGTCAGGGCGGGTCACGCGTCCCCGGTCCTCGGGCGGGGTGAGTTTGGCGGAGGGAGTGTGTGACAGAAGTCCGAGACCAAACCCCTCGGCTTGCTTAAACGTTTTCATTCATTCTTTTGCGGGTGTGCGAAGTACCGGAGCTAGGCAGGTGAATATGACCTGTCCCCTCACTCCCAGAGCTCTTTGTCTAGCGGAGGATAGAGACATCTAACAAATGCTCAGGCTGGTGTTTTAAGTATCATAATCTGCGGATCAACTCAGTGGAGGGGTTGGTGGTGGGGATTAGATGATGGAGAAATTAAGAAGAGTGTTTTATTCAAGAAACGTTTTCAGGGTGCACGTAGTCGAAGGTGCGTACGCTGGGCTCATAAAGATGACGTAAACAACGTCTGCCGTCTGGGAGCTTACTGTTTAGACTAAGGGCTGAGCACTTAATCGTAGAATGACAAAATAGCGTTGGTGATAATTAGAATTACAATTATTGTTATTACTAGATCACTAGATACGTGGCAGAGAGTGGTAAGAAGAGGACAGGGGAAGTAGACAGGGGCCAGAAAATGAAAGCCTTCAATACCCTGGAACTTGGAAAGGGGATTTATTGAAGAGTTTTAAGTAAAAAAGTTACCAAAAAATTAAATTAGTTTGACAACACTATGGAAGATGGATTTGAAAAGAGTAAGACTTGAGCCAGAGACTAGTTAAGAATCTGGGGCCAGGCGCGGTGGCTGACGCCTATAATCCCAGCCCTTTGGGAGGCCGAGGCGGGTGGATCACGAGGTTAAGAGATCGAGACCATCCTGGTCAACATGGTGAAACCCCGTCTCTACTAAAAATACAAAAATTAGCTGGGCATGGTGGCACACACCTGTAGTCCCAGCTACTCGGGAGGCTGAGGCAGGAGAATTGCTTGAACCCAAAGGCGAAGGTTGCAGTGAGCCGAGATCGCGCCATTGCACTCCAGCCTGGGTAACAAGAGCGAAACTCCATCTCAAAAAAAAAAAAGTCTGTTGGCATAGTCTTGTTAATAGATTAAGAAGGTATGACCTAGATTAAAGGGTAGGAGGATGGGATAGACTGGGAAAATATTTAGGCCATATAGTCATCAGGGCTGAATTGACTGAATATGTGGGAAAGGGGCACCAGTCAGGTATGACTCCTGGGGGATATAGGTAGGAGTGTCTCCATTTAAAATAGAGAACATAGGCAGATGTAAGATTTAACTTTTGTTCACTCTGAATTTGATGTGCTCTTGTAACATCAACCTGAGATGACCAAGAGGCAGTGGATATATGAATATGCATAGAGTATGGCAGAGTGATCTGGACTAGTGATAAATATTTGGGAGTCTTCTGCATATGAAAATTAGGAGAGGGGATGAAATTACTCAAAGGGTAAGGTCAAAAGAGTGGTGGGCCAAGTATAGGTGCTTGGAAGCATTGATATTAAGGGAAAGTCGGAGGAGGCCACGAAGAAGACGGGCAAGTGCCAGAAGGGTGTGAGAAATCAGAAGGGTAAAATTTTAGGAAGCAGGGACAAATGGATAATGTCGAATGCAGTTGTTTCTTAGTTAGAAAAGAATGAAAAGATGTTCATTGATAGTCTCAATTAGAAGGTAATTAATTGGTTAATTTTGCTAAAGCTGGTGTGTTAAGTTTTAAGAAGCCAGATGGCTTGGTTTAGTGGTCACTGGAAAATGAGGAAGGGGAGATAGGATAGACTGAGTGTCCTTAGCTAGAGCATAAGGGAAAGTAAGAAATGGGTTAACAGTTTGAGGGGGACCTATGGTCAAAGGAGAATTCTCCCCATGAAGAGAATGAGTTTGAGCAGAGATTGAGCTTGAGTGTATTGGTAGGCTGACGGGAAGAGAGGGATAAAAGGGCATCTCTTTTCAGTAGGAGGGGAAATTGGACAAAGAAAGTTAGGGTGGGTGTGGAGTAGTTACCCGAGGGTCTGTTTTCTAGGTAATGAATGAGTGGAAGTTATTTCTTGAGAGATGATGGGCCAGCAGTGAATGGGGAAATTGAGACAAATAGTAAAACTTGAAATAGTCATTGAGAGCAAAGGGGAGAGTTGACAAGGAGTAAAACGATTGAGTGGAGAAGAACATAAGTATTAGAGCAATGCTGAAAACCAGCGGAAGGTGAAGTTCGTAGATCTGTAATCATGCTAAGATTCTGTGATTTTCTTCAGTTGTGTTGAACTCATTGGCCTTAGGAGTCATGAAGGAAGATCGTGGCATTGATTCAGTATTAATGTTCTGAGTTTCATGGAGGAAGTAATTTTTAATTAAGTCTTAATTGACAAAGGATATATTCTGTTGAAGAGGATTGTAAAGACCACTTCTGTGAGAAACAGAAACAGACTTAAAGGCACAGAGGTGTGATTGGTTATGAGGTTTGGGGAGGGAGGATGAAGTAGTGGGCATTGAGGCCAGAGAGGTGGTAAGATCTAGATTTGCACATGTTTTGACACCATTCCAAGGAGTTTGGATTTTTATATTTAATGGGGAGCCACTGCCTTTTTTTCATTTTAAGCCAGGAAGTGACAAGACCATTTGTGTTTTAGAAAGATAATTCTGAAGTACCAGAGAAAAGATCCCACTTAGAGAATACTGGAGTAGAACTAGAGAGACTCAGGAGTGTCACTGCCTAAAGTAAGGCAGTGCAGTGACAATGGAGTGGTTGGACTGTGGCCTCCAAAATAACAACCCGACTACTTGGTGATTTTTACTTTTTCTTTTCCATTGTAAATTCTTCTTAGTCAGTGCATTACCCTTGTGTCAGTTTATTCTTCCAAAAACTCTGTTCTGTTTTACATTCTCGTTCTTCTTAAGATGAAAATCTTTAGTCAGGCATTCCAGGTCTAACACTGCATGGTTCTCTCCTTTGTGCTCTCACTTCCCACCTAGTCCGTAGTGCTGCCAAAACTGACTCATTATTCCCTGAATTCCTGCTTTCACTTTTGCTCCCCTTGCTCCCTTTAGTCTAGTTTGGGTCTTTCCCATTCTTTGATCTATTGTTTCTTACATAGTAAGTATTCCTTTAGAGTTAAGCACATACTTATTTCTTTTAGCTTTATATGTTTTACGTGATTCTTTTTCAGATCCGCAATTTCCTTTTTGTAGTTTTTCCTCCTCTGCCAAAATTCTAATTCTTTCTTTAATCCCCCTCAATATGGAAAGTGTAATTATGTTAAAGTATATGATAAAAGGGATCCTTTGAGTCTGTTTCTGTTGTTTCTTTTGGTTCTCTTTCATATGTGTGCTGCATAATTGTGTGTCAGATGTTGTATTTGAAAATTTATTTGAAAAAATAATTGGAGGTCTGGGATGATGTACAACCTCTTGAAGAAGATAGGAACTCATAGGAGCATGAGGAGTCTAGGGTTGGTTTAACTCATTCTCAGGCACTAAGCTCTGTATTCTGATTCCCACATACTCACCGAGTGTAGCTTTTGGACATCCTAATGTAAACTAGGTGGTTCATCAAGTATCCTTTTCTCCCCCTGGGTGGCCCTTTTTTCTTTTTCCCCTTTCCATCCGGCGAGTGCCTGTTTTTGGGTTGGTAAATGTCTCAGGGAAAAAGTGGCTCCATCTTGGAATTTTTGCCCTCTCCTGGATGTTGGTTTGGTAATTTTTGTTATCTTTCTATGCCTTCAGTTACATGGCCAGCTTTTATAGTTCTTTCCAGCAGGAGGCTTTTACCTCTTTTGCCATCCCTGCAAGTTGAATTCTTCCGTTATTGAGTTAGATTTTTTTCAGGGATTAAGTCAGTTTCCATGAAACCTTACTTCTCAAACTGAAGTAATCTTTTACTCTCTTGCACTCTAATATTTTTTGCTTTTACCTCTTTAACAACGTGTACTGTTTTACACTGTATGTTTCAATTGTGAGGTTGTTTTGTTGGTTCTACTAGACCTTAATTTCCCTAAGATAAATGTGTATGTATTTTTACATAACTCCGTGACTTGCACGTATTAGTTGCTTAAAAATTTTTTTTTAATTTTTTTTTTTTATTTGAGACAGTTCTCTCTCTGTTTTCTAGGCTAGAGTGCAATGGCATGATGATCACTGCAGCTTCAAACTCCCAAGTTCCAGCCATCCTCCCACCTTAGCTTCCTGAGTAGCTGGGACCACCGGTGCACCACTATGCCTGGCTAATTTTTTACTTTTTTTGTAGTGACTGGGTGTTGATCAGAGACTGAGGGTGGGTGTGGGCGGGACATCGCACTATGTTGCCAGGGCTGGTCTCGGACTTCCAGTCTCAAGTTACCTCTTCCCCTCGGCCTCCCAAAGTGCTAGGATTGCAGGTGGGAGCCACCACACCTGGCAGCTTAAAATATTAAAATCAGTGATATAAGATCCCTTCTGGGGAAGGCAATCCAAAGGGCAGTCTACGCTTTTGGGTCCATCTACTGCATTAGAACTGATAAGCAAGGAAGCTCTAATGAATGGCTGCCTTTATGAGTTAAAATGAGAGATTAGGAATATAAGTGTGGTCCAGTTTTACCTCTGATAGAGTTAATCAGGGCCAATTATAGTTGGCAGCTACTTAATGTAATACTTACTATATTAAGTAATGTTTACTAAAGGTCAAACACCTGGGTTTTATTGCTTGTTCTGAAGCAACCTTTTAAATGAATGAAAAAGCCAGTAGCTGAAATACCAGAAAAGCTCATGGAATTAATGCATCACACCTGCCCCAGGTCATGCCAAATTTTATATCTGATGTTCAGTATAAATTCTCTTTTATTCCTAATGTAGAAAGAGTCTCAACTGGAAAGTTGAATTTGCCATAAGATTAATGAACATTTTGTGTTTTGCTTTTTCCAAGTGGGTTGATGAAGTACTTTAAACATGTTTTGCTTTTCAATTTGAAACTTGTGTTATCCATTTATTCTCAGTTTTGGGTGGCTGCTTAAGTTTTGGGTAGTAGAGATAATGCTATGCCATAAAACTTTAATCTTTCACTTTTTTCCCCCACCTAACTCTTTGGATCTTTGTGTTTTAACCTGTTGCAAATTTTTAACAGTATATTCTGGGAGCAGCAAACTTTGGTATTTTAACTTGGTTGTAGCTGGATGTTTTAAATGTAAAGCTGACTTTGCAATATGCTTCAATATAGAACAAACCACCATCATGCAAGATCAAGTAACTTAATCTATAACTTTATTTTTTTCTTTTAAGTGTTGTAACTCTGTCAGTCTTGGTTGACTTCTTGATTCCCTTAATAAGTGCCTAGGTTCTGTGCTTCTCTCTTTAAAGTTCACCTAACCTGATGAGGTAGCTATGATTCCTGTTGTACATTTGAGGGAATGAAAAGTTGGAGGATTTAAGATTCTTGTATAAAGCTACATCGCTAGTATTTGGAAGATCTGAAAATCAGATTATGGTCTATTTGACTTCTAAGTCTCATGATGTCTCCTATTCAGATTTGTGTTTTCCATGTTGCAAAATAACCTTTGGGCTGCCTTCACTGATTTGCCAGTAGTCTGTGATGGTTCTTGGTTGATCCATATGATTGGACTGAATTCAGCCCCTTCTAACAACTGAATTAAAAACAATAATTTGTTGCATAGACAAAGAAAAATAGAAATGGCTCTAGCAGCTTGAACTTCTCATTCATTTTGATCTTGGAGTAGGGGACTTGCTGGTCTGGGTATATTTTCCCTTTTGATGGCTGTACCTTATAGTGGGCTTGGTGTTAAAGGCTCTTCCTTCTGGTTGGGAGGAAAGGGGATAGTAGGCAGTCAGCAGTAGGACACTCACCTCTCATTAGGTTACATCCTCCATAAGACCCATACAGAGGAGTGTGATTCTACCTGTTTTATGTGATTTAAGGAGATAACTTGTTAGTCATACAAGTTGTAAAATTTGTGTAATTATTTGGGTTTATCAGTACAAAGTGATTGCTTCAAATAATATAAACACTATCTGGACAGATTTCAACTTTGCGTGCATTATGCTTTTAAAGTATCTATTATGTTCTCTTTCTAGTTCTGTAATTTTATGCAGAAAGGCAGAGGTTAACTTGGTGTATTTGTGGTTAATGAATACACAGTGATATGCCCTGGCTGATTATTTTTTAATTTCCAAACATCTTCAAATGATTTGTTTAATTTTCATTTTAATTTTATTCATCAAGTGTCAGACTTACTAATCTGCACTTTGTGTAATCTGTTTTTTTTACTTTTCAAAATCAGGGCATTTTCTGATCAGGTGTTTGGTAACCCTTCTGTTGTCTAAAATTTCTCAGAAATTACTTACGGTTTTTACTGTTAGATTTTTTTCTGAATCCTAAATTGTAGTTGTCTGATGTTGAAGCTTAAATTCCTCAGATCATCAACCTATTCCTTTTTTTCGTCATGTAATTCCTGTCTCCCTTAGATTTTTAGTTCCTTTTGTTAAAATGTATTTTCTCTGTAATATTTTCAATACAGGAAATAAAGTCTTTGCTTTCACTTTTTGGAGGTCAGTTCGCCAGCACTCAAGAAACTTATGGCAAGGTAAGTTAAATTTTCGTTAGACCATGTAGAGTATACTTAGAAATAGAGCTTGGGTTTGAAGAGAAAAAGTGCATATGTTAAATTTAGATTTGTGTAGTTACTTGTATTTGTTTCTAGAGGCAATGGAATAAACAGGACATTTTGGGAAAAATTGTGGTTTTGTGAAGTAATTTATATTTATTTCTAGTTTTTTATTTGTTTTAAATTTTCAATCAACAATTGGTCCTAATTTATATCTGTCTTTTCACTTAAAAAAGGTCTGTCCTCCATTGGTGAGTTGTGTTTAGAATTAGAATTTAGCAGAATTTTGGACTCATATTGAGAATCATTTAAAAATTTGAAATTGTGCATTGTGTAAGACTGAATTTATGAGCTTTGTATTTTGCATAAAACTGTAGTTTATCAGTGCATTACAGAAGTTTGGAAAACAGAAAAAGAAAAAATAATTTGCAGTTCTTCCTTGATGTGACTTAAATTTTGGATGCTGCCTTCCAGTCTTTTTTACATGTACTTTTTTCCCCCTATTGTAATTCTACTTCTGCAGCTTGTGTTTCTCACCTGATAGTGTCAGTATAGGCATAAGTTGTTACATGGCCTTTATCTCTGACATAGCTACATAATATTTTTTGTTGATTAGCTCTACCAAAATTAATTTAACCATTTAATTTTATTCAGGTTGCTTTAAAAATTTTCCCAATAAAAGTAATACTAAGTGATAATATTTTTTCCTGTTTGGATTATTTTGAATTTTTCTCTTGGGGAGGGTAAATATTGTAAGAGAAAAGATGGGGTATCTACCCAGTAATGTAAGTCATTCTACTATAAAGATACACGCACATGTATGTTCATTGCAGCACTATTCACAATAACAAAGCATGGAATCATCCTAAATGCTCATCACTGATAGACTAGATAAAGAAAATGTGCATACACACCATGGAAGCCACAAAAAGAAATGAGATCATGTTGCATACTGTGCAGCCATTGAAAGGACCGAGATCATGTTGCAGGGACATGAATAGAGTTGGAAGCCATTATCCTCAGCAAACTAATGCAGGAACAGAAAACCAAACACCACGTGTTCTCACTTATAAGTGGGAGCTGAATGATGAGAACATATGGGCACGTCCAGGGAAGCAACACACACTGGTGCCTGTTGGGGGTGGTGGGACCGGGGGAGGGAGAGCATCAGGAAGAATAGCTAATGGATCCTGGGCTTAATACCTAGGTGATGGGATGATCCGTGCAGCAAACCACCATGGGACACATTTACCTATGTAACAAACCTGCACATCCTGTACATGCACCCCTGAACTTAAAGGTTTAAGAAAAAATAAAAAAGACTGTGTGTGACATGAAGGATTTCTTGCAAAAGATGAAAGAGCTTAAGTTGAAAGTCCTGTGGTGTTGGACTTTTATTCCTGAAGGACTTTCACTTAGGGGAGGAGGAAAGGAAGGAGAGTTCGGGTATAATTGGCTAAAGGTGATGAAATGCGGTCAGGATCCTTTTGGATTTTTGCTGTGTTTTGGCAAGAGGTTATCTGGGTGCAGCTTACCAGTGCCTGTAATCTTGGGTGTTGGGATAGAGAATTGGGAAAACACCCTGGATTCACTGGGAGCTTTTTTCCCCTAGACAAAATATAAAGTAAAAGTTAATGAGAATTTAATAATGTAAGATTTTCCATCATAGCTGTTTCAAAGGGCCCCTCCTTCACCCCTCAGATGGCCACAACTACCTAGAAAAAGGTCTTATTTAGCAACTAAGAAATGCATTACTTAGAAATTAAAAATAAAATAGCTGTATTATAAGGAATGATTAACCATGATGAATTTCAAGATTATACTTTGGTATATAATGTGCCTTAATTCCTTTAGTAAAGCTACATAAAAGGGCAAATACAAAATTAGTCTTTAACTTGCAGATATATTCATTTATAGGGTCATTATAAAAGCATTTTTACCATATTATTCTAATGTACTTTTTTACTATTGGAATGATCTTTGTTTTGGTTACAGTCAGATCAGTATTCTTACATGAAAGTAGCAAATAGGCACTTCTTATTGCCTTCTTGAATAAAAGCGTATGAGGCCATGGAGCCATGTTTACAATTAAGCTGCATATTGTTATTTCTTTCAGTCACCATTTTGGATTCTTAGCATTCCCTCTGAAGATATTGCAAGAAATTTAATGAAACGGACAGTGTGTGCCAAGTAAGAGAAACTTACATTCTCCTGCATGAATATACTGGTACTTCTGTTAACTACTCTGTCCTACTTTTTGCTATATTGGCATATAGTGTGGAAGCTCAGTTTAGCTTGCAGTTACATACAACCGCCACTGGGTGGTGGTGGGGGACCAGAGGAGACTTAACCTGCTGAAACCAAGGAGGAAAGAATCTCTGGGGAATTGTTTTAGAATAATTTTTTTGACCTTCCATATGCGGGAGTATAGTACGAGATATAAACACTATGTTCTTAACGCAGGATAAATGCCACATATAATTATAACCAAAGTGCTGAAAATCCAAAAATGCTTTTCTCATAGGTGGTTTTTAATTGGATGAGCAGATTAGTGAAGTGTAAGGTAACAAAAAGCGAGGACTGTCATGAAATACGTTATACCATTTCAGTTGGTAGAGAAAAGAATTGGTAGAGTATCACATCTTGGTATGAGTTAATGTAATGATGCTGTTCATTGTTTATCCTCAGTGTTTCTAGATTTTATCATTGGCATCTGCTCTTTTATTCCATTTCTTTTTTTTTTTTGTATTATTAGAAAATTTTCTGTCATCAAATTTGAAAATTAAACTCTATTTTTAACTAATATCTTAAAGATCGAACAGCTTATCTTTAAGCTGCTTTTTCTTCCTGAACATTTTGGCAGATTGCTGAAAACTTTCTTTTCCTTAGAGATTATATTTGCTAATGCAATGCAAATAAGAACTTACATATATCTAGTTTTATTAACATGGTTAGCAGTGTTTTATATAGTCATATGTAATTGCTGTATTATGGAATTGGATACAACCCTAAGTTTAGTTAACTTCATCCTATCGAGAACTACCTGCAGCCTTTAATCTTTTACAGTGATGCTTGTTAACAGGTCTTATTATGATATAGAAATGAGTAGAAAACAGAAACATAACTTTAAAAAAACTCTTTGAATACTTGCTTGTTAGGTTTAAAATAGCCACTGGAATACTAAGAACTTGTATGCTTCTTTCAAAGCTCTTATAATTCATATGTTTGATTAATGGTACAATTAACAATTGTATAATATATAATTTTTAATTGCTTTTTACTATCTGTATATTTTGTATAGCTGAGGTGTACTTTAAATGATAGCTAAGTGAGATTAGTATGATTGTAGAAGCATTTTCTCTGTAAATTCAATAGAAAAGGAATAATTCATTTGCAAAGGATAAAATTCACAATTTAATTGTACCAGAACAAAGATAGACTTTTATAAAAGCATAGATTCAAAATCAACTTAAATTCAGATTTTTCTGTGGTAGAAAGGGATTGAAAGTTAATCTATTTTTAACATGAAATATTTTGAACACAAAAAGAGTGAATATTTTCACAAAAAGAGTGAAAAATATAACAATATACCCTATTAGAGCTCAACATTTTGGGTAACTTAGTTACTAAAATCTGTGTGTGTGTGTGTGTGTGTGTGTGTGTGTGTGTGTGTCCCTGCATATGCATGTGCATGCATGACAGAGTCTCTCTTGCCCAGGCTGGCGTGCGGTGACATGATCATGGCTCCTTTTAGTCTCAAACTCCAGGGCTCAGCTGATCCTCCCACCTAGCTGGGACTACAGGTGTATGCCTCCCAAGTAGCTGGGACTACAGGTGTATGCCACCATGCCTGGCCAGTGTTTTGCCTTTTTTGTAGAGACAAGGTTTTGCTATATTGCCCAGGCTGGTCTTGAACTCCTGGGCTCAAGTGATCCACCTCGGCCTTCCAAAGTGCTGGAATTACAGGCATTAACCACTATGCCTGGCCAGCTAAATATTAATAACATTTTTATCTGGTCATTAGTCTTTGTATTATGGAGAAGACATTGGGAAAAACTGACTTCTCTGCAGCTTTTTACCCATTTATCTAAAATAACTGAATTTACTGTATCGTTTGTTCTAGTCTAAAAATATGAAAACTTGGAAAATGTCCTGACTTATTGAATTTCCTTCTTTCCATGTCAAGTTCAACTTTTATGTGTGGTTTGGCTTAAGTTATATTTGTTTCCAGGATACATAGTTTTCATTTATACTTTACAAAACATAGGCAATAATTAGTGGAGTGGGCATAAAGAACTAGTAAAATGACTGTATGTATTACTGTGTGAACTAAGTTCTCTACTGAGGTTAGTACCAATCATTTATTTCCTAGGTCTATATTTGAACTATGGGGTCATGGACAATCTGCTGAGGAGCTGTACAGTTCTCTTAAAAATTATCCTGTGGAGAAGATGGTGCGTAATAAAATGTGGTTTTATATAGGCATGTGTGCAGATTCTGTAGAGTTACAGTGCTCAAAAAACTTATTTCCTTTTAGGTTCCATTTCTACATTCAGACTCTACATATAAAATAAAGATTCATACTTTCAATAAGACATTGACACAAGAAGAGAAAATCAAGCGAATAGACGTAAGTAAATTTAGCAAAGCAAAAAACCTACGTGATGAATGCAGTCTAGCCATTGTTGATATATAAGAATACCCAATGTCTGTTAAGTGTTTATTTTGTACCACATTTTGTGCTAAGTGCTTTTCATGTTTTATTTAATGTTGACTCCAGACTTACAAGGTAATGTTATTAGATAAGCACCATTTTTCCTTGTAAATTTTTATAAGACATTAGCATTTCTTTTATTTTTAGGCACTTGAATTTCTGCCATTTGAAGGAAAAGTAAATTTAAAGAAACCACAACATGTATTCTCTGTTTTGGAGGATTATGGTTTGGACCCAAACTGCATCCCTGAGAATCCACATAATATTTATTTTGGTAGATGGGTGAGCAAGTGTTCTTTCTACCTATGTCAATTTATTTTTTTTAAAGCTACATATTAGGCCTTTGTATTTGACTCATATGTGGAACTTTAAAGCAGCTAAAGAGTCAGAATCCATAAAATTGGTGAAGAGTCTGTGATTATGTTTTGTTTTGGTTTTTCCCAGAGATTTTATGAAGTGCAAGAGGCTTGTTAGATATAGGAAGGAGGTGGTATACCTGGAAATGTTAAAATAATACTTATCAGAAAATCTGGACTGATTTTTTTTTTTAAATCAGAGAAAACACAGAGTGCTCTGGTAGTTGAGGGATGTCATTTGTGGAGATTTCCAATCTGAGTCTTCCATTCCAAAAGAAATGAAATTACTGTAGAGCAGTTCTGCCGACTTCTCTGAGGCTTTAAATGGGTGATTGGAAGCTGTGAGTGAAAGTTGTGACTTATGTTAGAGATTATTGTTATGTAGGAAAACAAAGAAATGGACGTACCTTAGCAACTACCTCTGGAATAATTGCATTCGAATTCGGTTCATACTTGTTTTGAAAAGACAAAGTAAATGGAATGACATTAAGAAACAAAAGGTTTTGTCCATAACTACCTCAATTACGTTATTTTAAAGAAACGTTTAGAGCAGTAATAAGTGGAAAGAAGTTCTTAACAGCAAAATACAATGGTCTTGTTGTGAGCGATTATCTTGTCTGTTCTCTATGACTGTACTAACTTGAGAAATATCTCTGATTTAGATTGCAGATGGACAGAGAGAGCTTATTGAGTCATACAGTGTTAAAAAGAGACATTTTATTGGAAATACAAGTATGGATGCTGGTTTGTCGTTCATTATGGCTAACCATGGAAAAGTGAAAGAAAATGATATTGTCTTTGATCCATTTGTTGGAACAGGTATTTTTATTTAACTTTTAAGCTAGTGTAGAGGTGTTGCTTATTTATATTAATGAAGATCATGGTAATATTTTTGCTAAAAGAGTAAATGGATAATCTTTTAATTATGTTTGGATAGTGGCCAAAAGACAACCACATACTTGTGTATTAGCTAGTATTTAACACTTTTGCCATTTCAAAGATGATGCTGATAGAATTGTATGGGTTTTATTCCAGATAAACCATTAGCGGGGAACATCTGTCTAATTTTTTTGTAGCAGAAAAATTTGCAATACCATACATTGTAGAAACACTGTAAAGCCATATAGTTTATTTAAATAGGAAAACTCTTGGTGAGAGACAGACTTGAATGACAAGATCAAAAAAATATATTCATCCATGTTTAAATTAATAACCATATATGTGGATGGAAAAAAATAGTTAATATATCCTATCTTTGAGTTGGTTGTAGAGGTCTATAAGTAAGTGTGAAAATAAGAAAAGTATCTTAAGTATCAGTGGGCTAGAGTCTGGTCGCTGTGGCAGTGACCTTGGTTTTTTGTGCATATGATTGGGATAATTTTATATGGAAGTCCTAAAACTCCGAGTGTACTTCATCTAACTCTGTGCAGACTTTTTCCTACTTCCATTCAGTTTTGCTTTATTTTACCCATACCTAGCAAATACTTGTATTTAAGTTTGGCCAAACTTATTTTATGGCCCAGTTTGTGGTTGGAGCCTCTCCCTGTAGCCATCTTTCCCCATGAGCAGTGATAATGCAGAGCTAATATTTATTGAATAGTAAATGTATCAGGTGCAATCTGTGGAGAGACACATTAAGACCGTGTAGTATTCCATTCCTTATCCAAATCTCCTCTCACCACTCAGATTACCCGGTTTAGTAGCCGTTGATAATTTTTTCCTGAACGATTCTTTACTTGGATGGTTTGAAAGGGATGATTTTCCAACTTCAGTGCTCCCTCCACAGTTACAAGTCAACATTCATTATTCTGCTGTAAGCAGGAATCCTTTCCTCTCTTCCATGTATTTGTTTTTCTATTTGTTATTAATATGAACTAGTGTGTTCCCCTTTTTAACCCCGAGGGTCTATAATTCATTACATTTCTTAAGTTTCTTAATTACTTTTGTTGCTCAAATTGTGATTTGCCCAGTGAGAGTTCTTTCACATTGAATCTGTATTTGTGACATCTTCCTATCCATTATTCTTTTGAGTACATTCTTCCTTTCTCTTCTATTTGTTCAAGCTCTGATATCAATCATTTATCCAAGGAATTTTTGTTTCTTTTAGTGGGGAGATGAGATCTGGATTATAGATACTTTCAGTGGACAAACTAGAAAATATATATGCATATGTACACAATACGCATGTAAGTGAATGTGCAAATATACTGGTATATGTTCCTGTATACTCTGTGTATGCACATACACGTGCGTATACATATTTTAGACACTGTGAATTTGCACACACACTACAAATTGTAGTCAGTCTTTACAGATTTCTTTTTGACTACCCTACTCAGTGTCTATATGCACCTTCTTCCACAGTGAGAACCCTGGTTCTTATCTGTATCAACACATTTACTCTCTTTCTCATACCTATATCTGAAATAGTTTCACAGTTGTTTTGCCTATCCCACTTAAAAAAATCCTATGAATAAGAGTTCAGGACGTGTTTTCAGTTGTTTACCCTAAGAGGTGGTAAACTCAAATACTGTGCCTACTTTTTCCCTTTTCATTTAAAATTCATTTGGGTTAATTTGTTCAGTTTGCCCTCTGTTTTAGGTGTTTATCCCCCATCCCACATTCCTTGTTGATTTACTTTTATTTTCAGATATGTATAAGATGAACTTGCTTCCAAAAAGTCAGAACTATATAAGAAGTGGTACTCAGAGGTGTCACTTAACTTTTATAACCCTTCCAGCCTGTTCTCCCACCTCTCCTAGGTGACTAACTTCATTGTTTTCTAGTTGATTCTTCTTGTGTTTCTTTTTGTAATGATAAGCAGATATACGTACATTTTCTTATTTCCACTACTTTCTTACACAAAAGGTAGTATGTATGTTGGTTTTAACTTTGCTTTTTTCACTTAATAGTATTTCCTGGAAATCACGTCCTGTCAGTTCATGGAGATCGTCTTTATTCTTTTAGTTTTGCTCCATGAGTGTATGTACTGTAATTTATTCAAACAGTCTCCTATAGTTGGACATTGGTAGTTTTCAGTATTTTACACTTAAAAATAATGCTTGTAATGACTAACCTTATGAATATATACCTTTGTAATGTTGGAGACTTAGCCCTAGGGCAAGCTCGTCCAGCCCGCAGCCTGTGGACCACATGCAGCCCAGATGGCTTTGAATGTGGCCCAACACAAACTTGTAAAGTTTCTTAAAACATTGTGAGAATTTTTGCAATTTTTTTTTAAAGCTCATCAGCTATCATTAGTGTTAATATATTTTATATATGGCTCAAGACAATTCTTCTTCTTCCAGTGTGATCCAGGGAAGCTAAAAGATTGGAACCCCTTGTCCTAGGGTAAATTCCTACAAGTATGATTTCTGGGTTGAAGAGTATATGCATATGCAATTTCATTAGATATTGCCAAATTTGTCTCCATTATACTATTTTGGATTCCTACCAACAATTGTAGGAGAGTCCCTGTTTTTCCAGTCTCACCAGCAGAGTATATTTTCAAGCTTTTGAAGTTTTGCCTGTTCTGCTGGGTGAAACATGATATCTCAATGTAGTGTTAATTTGTATTTCTGTGGTTATGAATGAAGTATAACAACTTTTTACATTTTAAGGGCCATTATGACTTTTTTTTGAATTGTCTTTTATGTCTCTTGCCCATTTTTTGATAGCATTTTTGGTCTCTTCCCCCTCATTTTTCAAGGTCCTTTGTAAGTTTGGGATACAGCCCCATCATACTCCCCCTCTTTTTCTGTGATGTTTGTGCAAGTATTTTACCTTAGCTTGTCATTTATCTTTTGACTTTGCTACTAATTGATTTTTGCCATGCAAAAGTTTTCCCCACACTCAATTTATAGAGGAATTCATTAGTGTTTTCTTCTAGCACTTCTATAGTTTTACACTTTTTCTTTTTAGATCTCTGGTTCATTTGGAGATTGTTCTCTTGTGTGATGTGAAAAATGGATCTAATTTATCTTTTTCCAAATGCAAAAGCTTTTATTCTTAATCTTGGGCTTTAAAAGCTTTTTCCGTCAATTGAGAATTCTTTTAGCTATATACATGAACAAAATGATTAATACATATACATACATGTGGACTAGACCACAGAATTAAAAAATATGGTTGCCAATATGGATAATATTTTTTGTTAAATAGATGAGGCTAGGTATATTTTGAAATTATCTTCACAGCTATCAATATGTGGACCATTCATAGTGTGTTGAGGGGCAAGGAGACCTGTTTCTGTTTCCTTTAGGGCAGCTTTTCACAGTGGGTGGTATATTCAGATCATCTGACTATTCATATAAGACAATTAATGGAAAATGAGAGGAGGATCTTTGCAAAGGTGCTGCTAAAACACATTTTATTAATTTGTGTTTGTAGTTTAAATATCGCTTTAGGACGTCAGTCAATTTTTGGTGCTTTTGTTTTGAAATGTAATAACCAGTAATTGTGACTAGATACAGGTCTTAAGCAATTTGTCCTCTCCTGGGCCTTTTGCCTCATTGATGGGTAGTACCTTCTGAAGGATTGGAGAAATATGTAGCTCTGTGCCCTCCTCCATGGCCATAGTTTTCACAAAATATTTGTTGATATTTTTTCTTTTGGTTGCCTTTTTAAATACTTTTCTTTAAAAAAATGCACGTCTAATCCCCTTCTTAAAGGTACAAAATTGAAATGCATGTAGTTTCCCAAATGCATTGCCCACTTACTACTCATGGTTTATGATTTTTGTCAGGGATATAGAATAGAGTAGAAAGCTTCTGGGAGACTGAAAGGAGAAATATAGCTTTTTCCGCCTAAATACCTTTCCTTTTTTCCTTTTAGACTGTTTGCTACTGTTTAGAATGACATTATGAGTGGCAGAAACACATTTTTTTTCTATTTTGTTTATCTAATTGGTGAGTGAATATGTATTTACTTCAATTGGTGCTAATCCCAAAGGAGGTAGTATGATATAAAGAAAATAGAGCAAAGTTTAAATCTTTTTACCAATTAGTATGTGACTTTGGGCAAGATTCTTAACTTGTCTGGGTTTCAATTCTATCATTTGTGAAATGGTAATACTAATACATTGTGAGGATTAAGTGAGGCAATATGCATATGTAATATTTCTAGGAAGTTGCCTGACACATGGTAGACAGTGAACTGTAATGGTTATCATTATTACTTATCAATTATTATTTTGATAAGATTTTAGATGCCTTTTTGGTGAAAGATGTTAGATGTAGCTAATATTAAATGGTGATAATGAAGAATTTGACCATAAACTCATTTTTTAGTATTCTTTTTGGCTAATTTCAAAGATACTAATAATTTGCAACTGTTGGCAGGGGATAGCAGCAGACAGGGACATTGAAATGTAAAATTATAGATGTCTAATTCTTTGTTTATAATTAAAATAATATGTACAAGTATATGCCAGTTGCTTTAGGTAGCACAGAGCTCTGCAGCCATAGCTCTGATTCCCTCATTCTCTCTGTGAAGTGAGTCAGCTCCTCCAGTAATGACAGTTCACTCGGGAGACTAATGTATACTCCTTGGCCATGTCTACCTTCAGCTGACCCAATGGTGTAAGGAAAGTAGTGGAGCTCCTTTTGAAGTTTTATCATTGCAAAAAGTGAACACAGGAACCAGGTGCTAGGAAACTCACTATCCTGGTTCTAGGAAGAGAAAATTGGGAGAAAAAGAGAAAGGAGAGTGAGGTAATGGATCTCTGAAGATTTGTGTAATATTCTGTTTCCCATTTTTTCCCACTACTCTTTGTAGTCCCCTCTTCCTGGAATCTCATGTAGGAATCCCATTGTCTAGCACTATTCTTTTGCTCAGCCTGCTAGTTTAATTTATTTAAGTAGAATTCTTTTTTTTTCAGAAAGATAAAATAGATGCAATAATACTTCCATTTTTCTTTCTTTTTTTTTCTTCTCAGCAAAACCAAAGCCCAGTCTCTCATTTTTCCACATTTGCAAAGTTTTCCACTTAGTTTCTCTAAAGATGAAAATCATGAATAATTCATTACATCTTAGAATAAATTCCAATTCTTCTTGTATTCTTTTGCCTGTAAGATATTACCCTAACCTTAAAGTGCTTACAATTTAAGTAATGAGAAATTGAAACACTGAGTTGCTAGTATACATCACATAGGCAGTATTTTTACTTTTCGAAACATAAAATGAAATGGGTGAGTCATGTTACTTGCCTCCTTGACACTTCACTCTCCTTTTTAGTACCCCTTCTTTCACCAAAAAGCCCCCCCAAAAAACTCCCATCCGAGGTATAACTAAATGTAAAAAGTCCTTCAATTTAATCAAAAGAACAACTAGATGACTACCAGTGATTAGCCAGTGACCAGTTCAGAGAAGCTAATTTATTATGATTTAATTTTTTAAAAAAGCTTAAAAGGCACGAAGTTAACTATCAGATATAGTCTAACAGATTATTCATCTCCTTTCAGCAGTGTACTTGTAAATTGTGTCTTCTCAAAACTCACTCTAACCAAATGGATAAGGTTCTGTTTAAGGAAGCACAGGAAAGCTTTTCTGTTCCCCTTGACAACTAGTTCTTCTAGGTGAGTATCTGCCTTAATTGGCAGAATTGTAGTACTTCCTTGTAATTTGGGTGAAGTGACTTTGTGAGTATTCCAAGTCATCACATATGCTGCCTTTCCTAAATATGGAGTGTTCCATTTCCAGAGTAAGAATTACGAGGACTTTTTAACCTTCCCTCTCACATGAATGCTTTTTGTAGTTTAGTATGAGAGGACCTAGGTTTTGGTTTCTGCTGTACTTTTAGTCTTTCATGTCTCTTCTTCATGGATTCCAGTAGGAACTAGTCAGTTATAATTTTCATGAACAAAGTATTTTTAAGTCCATGCTATCATGTTTTAAATGGCTATGGAAGGAACACCATTAATTCATGAATCTTGATCCTCCAGAGGCACTACCCATCTTAGTTTTAGAGATTACATCTCAAAAGGATATAAAGGAAAGAGCCCCAGTTTTTTCCCCTTGTCCAAGTCTGTGCATATTTTGTAGTCTTAAGAATATATTTGTTATTTCAGCTTGACTAGCAGACCTTCCTAGAGAAAAGCTAATTAAAACTTGCCCAAGCACTAAAAGCATTTTAATTTGAATGATTTTAAAAAGTGAAGTTAATTGCAAACCACATTGCCATGTATGTACCTATGCAACAATCCTGCATGATCTGCACATGTACCCCAGAACCTAAAGAACAATAAAAAAATGTATATAAAAGTGAAGTTAATTAGAAGTACAATTATTAAAAGTTTAATTTTGTACAATTTTTAAATTTAAAAATACCATTATCTTTTATTTTAAAGAGTTTCATTATTATTTTAACCTTTATTAAGATTTCTCTTCATGTGTGAGCTGGTCACATCTGTCACATTACTTTGTCTAGTCAGATTGTATTGGGACAGTTGTTCTTGCTTTGGTCACAGCACTAATAAAAACAGTTTATTAATTATTTTGTGCATGCTTGATAATTATTATTCAGAAATTCATTTTTATAATTTAAAACAAGAGATAATTACTTGATTGGTTACAGGAGTAACTATATTAAAATAGTTAATTCTTATAAAAATTAAAATATATCCTAACCTTTTAATTTCTGTAAGAACTAATGTCTCGCATATTAATTATGCCCTCTTTATTTGTTTGAAACTCTGACTTCAGTGGTAATCAAGCCCAGTTGTCAGAATTTATTATATTTATTTCCAGCTCTTTCTGTAAATAGCCTTATATGCTCATTTTTAAGAAAGGAGGAAAATGCTTTTGTGTAGAGCTCTCAAAATAAGATGAAAATGTCTAAATATACATTATTTTGACCCCAAAAAAGATAATTTTCCATAAATAGTACATCATTAAACTAACAATGCCAGGATATACATTAATTTCTTCACTTTGTAATCAGTTTAGTGAATATAGCTTAGGGTTTTGTTTTTTTAGCCCTGAGGTTTATTAAATATGTTATGACCAGTGTCATTCCAGGATACTCTGCCTGCAGCTAGTTTCTAAGACTGGATGAAGTTAAATAGGAATACACAGGAGTTTGGGACTTACCAATTTGTGTGATTTTTCAGGTGGCCTCCTGATAGCATCTGCTCATTTTGGGGCATATGTATACGGGACAGACATAGACTACAACACAGTTCATGGCTTGGGTGAGTAGAGATTATAGACAGTATTGTAGTCTTTGCTGTTGTACCAAATGTGCCTTTAAAAAAGTAAAATACAGTTGACCCTGGAACAACACAGGTTTGAATTGCACAGGCCCACTTATACTCAGATTATTTCCATCTCTGCCACTCCTGAAACAACAAGACCAATCCCTCCTCTTCCTCTTCCTCCTCAGCCTACTCAACATGAAGATGATGAGGATGAAGACCTTTATGATGATCCACTTCCACTTAATGAGTAGTAAATCTATTTTTCCTAAATAAAGTAAGTATAACACTAGGCTATTAGTAATTATGTTTTTGGAGGAGTCAAAAGTTATATGTGAATTTTTGACTGTGTGAAGAGTTGGCACCCCTTACCCCCCATGTTGCTCAAGGGTCAACTGTAGTTTTATATGACATTATTTTAATCTTCAAATACAAAGTTGTGATGTAATTTTACTTGTTTTTGTAAGATTTCATTGGGTATTTTTTAAGATTATCATTGGATAATCTTTAAAGTAACTTTAAAGATTTGCCTTAAACTGAGGGTACTTGAAACAGTCATCTGCTTTACTTTTCAGGTAATTATGGAAAATACTTTAAACTCTGGAAGTTTCAATAATGATGTGTGATTGGATGGAATTGAATCAAACTGAAAAAAATATTTCCTTATAGCTTAATGGTATTAAAAATGTGATTTTCTTGATAATTTTGAGATTATTTGTGTTTATGTTGGTATTCCATTATAGTAACTGGGATCAGCCCTTGTAATAGTCTTTTCCTTTTTCTCACCCAATATAAGTTATTGTATTGGTGAGCATTTATTATACTTTATTTTCTTTTGCTGAAGTAATTTAATATCTTGTACTGATGACCTGTGTCTTTCCCTATCTTGACTGTAAAGAATTTAGTAACCTTTATTAGGAAAATGAGTTATCATATATTAGGTGTACATAAATGGGCCAGCAAGAAAACGATATTCTTTATCTGAAATCTGTTTTAAAAAGTACTATGAATTAGGCCAGGCACGGCGGCTCACGCCTGTAATCTCAGCACTTTGGGAGGCCGAGGTGGGCAGATCACCTGAGATCGGGAGTTTGAGACCAGCCTGACTAACATGGTGAAACCCCGTCTCTACTAAAAATATAAAAATTAGCTGGGCGTGGTGGCAGGTACCTGTAATCCTGGCTACTCGGGAGGCTGAGGCCTCCTGAGTCAGGAGATTTGCTTGAACCCAGGAGGCAGAGGTTGCAGTGAGCTGAGATCATTGCACTCCAGCCTAGGCAACAGAGTGAGATTCTGTCTCAAAAAGAAAAAGTACTAGGAATTATTCCAGTTTGCTTTTAGTAGAAGCAGTATATTTCCTTTGAGGAAATTGTCTTGTATAATTTACTTGAATTTTTATTTATTAAAGTTATATTTGGAAACTTATGTGGTAACCTTCAGTCCACTGGGGTAGAATTCTGATTGAGGTAGAGTTTCCTTAGAGCTGATCCAAGATACTGTTAGGTATGCTCTCTGTTTCCTGTGGTTCTGATCTCTTACTTTATCCTGAAATATTCTCAAGTTTCTCCTGTTTTAAAAGTACAAAATTGTTTTTAGTAGATCTTTAGAGGCTTTCTAGCTACCACTTTGTTTTCCTCTTCCATTTGCCAAAATGCTTCTTGAAAAACTGGTATTAACTTGCTGTCTCCTCTTTTTCGTCTTTCACTCTCTCTTCTTCCCATTATTTTCCAGCTTCTGTGCCTGTCATTCTGCTGAAAACACATACTAAGACCACAGATTTATAGCATATGACAATGTTGACCTTCATACAGCCGCTTGTGGCTTCCTTGACAGTGGTCTCAGCAGGTGGTACTTCTACTTCTTTGTTTCTTCTCAGTCTACTTGAGGCCCTGCAGTTTTCTTTGATTTCTGTTAATATATTATTTTTTCCAGGTGTCTACCTATCTTTGACCACTTCTCTTGTCACATTGCATGTTTTTCAGAGTCATGTCATTCTTCGTCTTTTGATTTTAGAAGAATAATTATAGAGCAAATACATAACTACCTCCTAAGTTAACAAAAAAAAGTGTTGTTCAACCTTATGGAGTCAGTTTAAGATTATATACTAATAACTCCCAAGTATGTATCTTCTGGCCTTCAGCTACCTGCTGCATGTCTCCACTGCATATCTTTTTCTGAATGTTCTGCAGATACCTCAAGGTACATCAAGATTGCTATATCTCAAATGAATCCCATCTTTTTTCTTAAGCTTGTTTTTCTTCCTGGTTTTTCTGATATTAATCACTGGTGTCATCATCCTAAACTATCATGTCTCCTAAATAAGGAACTTATGAGCTTCTTCAGTCTTTCATCCACGGCCACTTTAACTTTTCATTAGTTAGCAATGTCTCTATTTGCCTCCCTTCTCCATGGTCACAACTGCTGCATTTCCCGAGTTAGCTCTCTTCATCTCTGTTTCATTTATCTAATTCATCACTATCTCTACACACGACTGTTTACTGCAGGAAGGAAGGAACCATATTCTCTTCAACTCTGTCCTACTTGAAGAACCTTATTCTCTTCAACTCTATCATACTTGAAGCTATCGAATGAGTGTTTTAAGGAAGTTTTACTTGAAAAGTGACAGAACAAGACAAGTTAGACATCAGTACATTTTACTGTTATGTTGAGATTAAAATATATACTTGTATACATAAAATTAAGATTTTAAATGAAAGCCAATTTTGAATAAATGTAGGTTTCAATGAGTTAAAACGTTACTTTTAGCTAAATGACAGGAAATAAGAATACTCTGTTTAATACATTCTCTCTTCCTTTTTCTTCCCCTTCAGGAAAGGCTAGCAGGAAAAACCAGAAATGGAGAGGACCAGATGAAAACATTAGGGCCAATCTTCGTCAATATGGTTTAGAAAAGTATTACCTTGATGTCCTGGTGTCAGATGCATCTAAACCTTCCTGGAGAAAGGGCACATATTTTGATGCAATCATTACTGATCGTAAGTTTATTTTTATACAAAAATAGGAGTAGGACTAGTTTTGTAAAATCATTTACATTTAAAGTACAAAATTTACCAACACATGCACAAAATGCCAACTTGTCAGTTTTTCTCCCATCCACCCCCAGCTTCCTCATCTTGTTATGAAGGTAGTGTGGATTCCAAACTTAACTACGGGCTGGGTAGGGTGGCTTATGCCTATAATCTCAACACTTTGGGTGGCTGAGGCGGGCGGATCACAAGGTCAGGAGTTTGAGACCAGCCTGGCCAGCATGGTGAAACCCCGTCTCTACTAAAAATACAAAAAATTAACTGGACATAGTGGTGGGTGCCTGTAATCCGAGCTACTCAGGAGGCTGAGGCAGGAGAATCGCTTGAAGCCAGGAGGCAGAGGTTGCAGTGAGCTGAGATTGTGCCACTGCACTTCAGCCTGGGGGACAGGGTGAGACTCCGTCTAAAAAACACACAACAACAAAACCAAAAACACTTAAATATGTTGTTAAAGGTTTACTGGTTTTGTTTTCTAAACAAATGTATTGACTTGCCATCCACTTTTATATCCTTTTATATTAACTTGTCACCCATTTTACCCTTCAGCTTATTTTTTGAGGCATATATTTAATATTTGTTTTTGTATTGAATATAATTGGTGGTTATTATACCAGCTGGAGCTCAAATGTCATTTGCAATTATGGTGTCAAATTTTGAAGAAAAGAGTTTCAGATATCACACATTTCTTTATGTGTAAGTATTTGTGTTTTTGTAGTGCCTGTTTTCACTGGCATCTCCTTTCTAGCATTACAAGAAATTTGGGGTTCTGTGGAATCACTGGGCCTGTAAACCCACTGAGCTTCAGGAATGTGCGGGAAAATTTATTTTCCCATGCTTTGTGAGGTCGGGAGCTTTTTAGGCAGCCTATCTAAGAAACGGTCTGCCTTTTCTATAGTATTTGACAGTAAATCTGTAAATAGTGGCAAAGTTGAACCCTTAGATCTCAGCTGTCTTTAGTTCTTTGCTAACTTAGATATTTTCAAATGTAACAAATGAGAAATTATCAAGGCATTATGGTTTCAGTGGTGAATATACTTTATGAAAATTTTGTGATTTTTTTTTTTTAATTAACAGTTTGCTTTATTATTTGCTCTTCTACTCTTGTGTTTACTTATATAAAATACATATATATATATTTTTTTTTTCCTGATCCACTTGAGAGTAAGTGGCATACATTGTGGCCTTTTACTCCTATACTTCAGCGTGTATTTCCTAAGAAAGGTAGTCTCTTAGCAAAAATACAGTTATCAATTTCAGTAAATTGATAAAATAATTTCATCTGCAGTTTGCCATTCAATTTTGTCAATTGACTCAGTAGTATCTTTTATGGCATATATTTTCCCTCTAGGACAGGATCTACTCTACAGTCAGGTGTTGTATTTAGTAATGATATCTTTGAAGCCTCCTTTAATTTGTAACACTTCCACAGCCTTTTTCAGTAATTTTTATAACATCGACATGTTTTAAGAAGACAGTTACTCCTCCCCCAAGTCTTTATGTCATACATTTTCAGTTGGAATTGTGCATTGGTGGTGTTGTGTCCTTCTTAGGGTGTCACATTTGAAGGCAACATGTCTGTTTGCCCTTCATCAGTGATTTGGTGACTTTTGACTCTCTGTGTTAGTAACCATTGTTTTCTGTCTAGCTCCATATGGTATCAGAGAATCTACAAGAAGAACAGGTTCACAGAAGGAAATACCAAAGGGGATGGAAAAATGGTAAGTGAAATTTAAATATGTTGTGTTACTACTTTAAGAAGAAACATGTTGCTTCTATAGTTAACTTAGCAGTCTTAAAATTTTTCACTGATTTTGAAATTTTGTTTTGTGTAGTCCAGAAAGCCATGTTCCTGTTTCCTTAAGTTATCATCTGAGTGATATGTTTCTTGACCTATTAAACTTCGCAGCTGAGACCCTCGTGTTAGGTGGAAGACTCGTCTATTGGTTACCGGTGTATACGCCAGAGTATGTAATCTTAATTTTATTTTTAATTTCATTTTTCTTACAATGTTTGCATATCTAGTATAATTTTTTCTTTCTCTCTTCTTGCATTCGGGGCATCTTTGTATTAAATTTGTAATAGCCTTTATTTGCCTTCGAATGTGTATAAAGTAGTCTTTTTATTTGTTTGCTTTTTTGAGACATGGTCCTGCTATGTTACCCAGGCTGGAGTGCAGTGGTGCGATCATGACTCACTGCAGCCTTGACCTCTCAGGCTCAAGTGATCCTCCTACCTCAGCCTCCTGAGTAGCTGGGACTACAGGCATGCGTCACCATGCTCAGCTAATTTTTTAAATTTTTTGTAGTGATGGAGTCTCACTGTGTTGCCCAGGTTAGTGTTAAACTTCTAGGCTCAAGCAATCCATTACTATGGCCTAACTTTAGTTATGCATATTGTTATCAGCCGATAAGAGAGAATAATACATTTGTACCCAGATCCCTTAACACTGAGTTTGTTTTGTTGCTAATGATAATCTCATTTAACCTGTTTTAGAAATGAGGAAACTTAATTAAGGAGTGAAATGACCTATCTAAAATTAAAATCCAGTGAGCTAGTTTGTTTCCTTATTTCCAGTGCTATATTCACTTATTTCAACATCCTGCCTGATCTCCTATACTTAGTACATGAAATGATAGGTGAGGTTTTATTAATATTTTCAGATAAGAGTATATTTGTTCATGTCTTTGCAAAATGGTTCCTGCCTTAGACAAACTGAATTCCAGCAACAAGCTACTTACTTTTTGTTTTAATTCAAGTTGCAGGGCTAAAAAAAAAAATTATTGTGAAATAATTTCAAACTTATAAAAGTTTCAAGTACAATACAGGAAACTCCCATCTCTACCCTTATCCAGATTTTCCCAATATTAACATATATCTACCTCCTGCCCACTCCTGCACATATCTAATATCACTAATCTTTTTGAAATTGTTTGAGAAATTGTTGGTTTGGTGCCCTCTTACCCCTATATACATCATTGTATTTTTTAGAAACAAGAACATTCCTATCTAACCATGCTCAGCCCTCCAAGTCTGAATGTTAGCATTGATAACAGTGTTACCATCCAGATCATAGACCCCATTCAAATTTTACCAATTGCAATCCATCTAGGAAAATGTGCTGTAATCATCTGTCTTATCTTTTTTGGTCTTCTTCGGTCTGGAATATTTTCTGTCTTTCCATATCTTTTGTGTCCTTGGCAGTTTTGTAGAGGACATGGCTTATATTCTGAAGGCTGATCTTCAACCAGGGGCCATCTGATATTTCCTCTATACCCAGACTGAGGTAATGCTTTCTTAGTAAGAATATCACAGACATGATCTTTTCAGCACATCATAGGGCACACAAAGCCACTCCTCCTGGTAATGTTAACTTTGATTGTCTGGTCATGCTCTTCTCTGTCAGATTTCTCCTCTCTGAATCATCATTTTCTTCTTCGATTTATATTTTATGGGAAAATATAACAAGGTTACACTAATATCTTGTTTTTCATCAGATCACTACTCAGATTGATGATTCCATTGTTGACAGCCACTGCTGTGGTAGTTGCGAAATGATTCTTCTATTCCATCATTTCTTCTGCATTTGGAAGTTGACATTCTATAAGAAAGAGCTTTTCTTTCTGCCCCAATTATTTCATTAATTTATAGTGGTATGGAGTCATGGATTCCTATATTATTGATTGGGTTGTAATTCATCAGTAGTATTATTATGTTGCTGAAATTGTCCCAGATTTGACCAGTGGGAGTTTTTTGAGCTGGCTCTTCTGTCCTTTTGAAAATATCCTCAGTAGTTTTTTACGGAATTCCTTCCTTTTTAGCATATCTGACTGTTCATTGTTTTGTAGTTTATTATTTAATAGTACTTGAAATCATATGTGTTTAAGAATTTATTTTGGAGTTCCTTTATTCCTTTATAAAAAGTAATATTGGAGGTTCTTTAAACTGAATATATTTTTAAAGACCACTGGATATTTCTTCAATGACTTCTCTATTTTAGTAATTTTAGACAAGGGAAGATTTCCAAACATATAACCCAAGTGATGTTTTAGAAATAGAAAAGGGAGACATGTTTTACTGATTTTTTTTTTTTGTCTTAGATGTTTTATCAGCGAATGGATTTCTTTGTTACTGGCTAACACATGTGGGAAGACTATGGTGGCATTTATTTCCCTCAGTTTTTGGCCCCTGGAGAGAGTTATTTTCAGATCCCATGATGTTCATTATTAGACCTCAATTGTCTTTTCTCTTTAAGCCTAAAGTGATCTTATTAATTATTAATAGTTAACTAAATTTGTCTTGAGTTTATGCTGGAAAAAATGAACTGTTTTCATATCCACGATCTTTACTCTTTTGAAAATTCTTTACTGTTTTGAAAATAACACAGTATCAGGATGAATTTGAGTCTAAAGTCATCTGTAAAAGTTTGAAATAATATTCTTCTGAATAAAACAGTTTAGAATTCATTTAATTATGTTATATTGAATATGTAGCTTTATATTGGACCAGGAGTAAAAAGGAATTCAATTTATAATTGTACCTTAGCATAGTTTAATTTTAAGACTTCTGTATTTTTGGTGTAGTGAATATAGGCTATTAGCTCTATTATTGAATTAATTTACTCTCAGCCAAATCCTGTTAAATGATCCGAGTTACATTATAACCAAGTCCAGGTATTATTTTAACCCAGGATCAATTGAAAAGTATGAGACATGAAAGCAAAATACCATCTAAAAGCTTAGTTATATATGGAAAATTGCGAGAGCTAACAATTGAAAAGAATTTTCTCACTGTTTGACAATTTAAATTGCAGTAAAGAAACTGCTACTCAGAAACTTATGCTGGTTTTTTTCCTTCTAGTCTAGACTCTTTCCC
Source organism: Cacajao melanocephalus (assembly GCA_963573385.1). NCBI lineage: Eukaryota > Metazoa > Chordata > Mammalia > Primates > Pitheciidae > Cacajao > Cacajao melanocephalus. Next base: position 8,714 of record CAUYLG010027706.1, on the reverse strand, counting down.
ACTCCAGTATATCAGACTTTTTGTCAGCATCAGGATACTCTGCATTTTATGTCTTTTCAACCTTTATTTGTTCTGTTCTCATTGTTTGAGATGCCCTTTTCTTCTTTCCTCAATTGGTAAAATTCTAGTTATTTTTCAAGGCCTGGCTTAATTGTCAACACTTCTGTGATACCATCTCAGATATGTCTCAGCAGAATTAATCAGTCCTTCCTCTGCGCTCTCATAGTAGCTTGTTTTCACTGCTTAGAGAGACTTAACACATACAATTTCTGTAGACTGTTGGTATTTGTGAGTTTATTATTTACAATTTTGACTACTTGGAAGTGACCCAGATTATCTGTGTTACATTCATGTGTACAGGGCATCAATCCAATGTGTACATATACAATCCATGTGTGTTTGATGTCATAGGAGTCAGTGTGCTACTGAGTGAGTGTAGCTGTTTGCCCAGACTCCACATATCCGTTTAGCTTTATCTAATTTCATTGTACACAGATAACTCTTGAAGTGATTGGTAACAGCGTTTCTTTATAAAAGATGACCTTTATAGAAATCTAACTGCTAGTGTTAGTGATAACATGATGACATACTTATATTAAAATATCACATTGTATCCCCCAAATATATACAATTATTTATCAATTAAAAATTTTTTAAAGGGTGAGAAAGAAGCTAATAATGTGCCACAAAGTAGGACTTGGAGATAAATTTTGATCATAGTAAGATGAACTTTGTGGTGACTGTAATCAGTGAAGAGAACATGTTTTTCATCTCAGGAAAGAGGAAAAAGTGATTTCTTAAGCTGTTTTCAGTAAATATTTAATCAATGCAAAATCTGTTTCTCAAATGGGAGCTGAAATTCTAGTGACATTTGGAAAGTAGTTGAAGCATGAAGATTCACAGGAAAATGAGTGACAGTCAAAATTGATTGACGGCAAATCTAGGGGCCTATGTACAGAATTATTATTATTATTTAAAATTGAGATAGAATTTGTATACCATGAAATTCACCCTGTTAAAGTATACAGCTTCATGGTTTTTAGTTTATCCACAAAGTTGTGCGATCATTACCACTTGGTAATTCCAGAACATTTTCCTCATACTCCCTCCAGCCCCGCCCCAGAAGTACCCTATAGGCATTAGCAATACCATCCCCTGCCTCTGGCAACCGCTTGTCAATCTCTGTGGATTTGCCTATTAAGGATGATTTAGTTTTTAAATAGATAACTTGGATTGTAGGGGGTTGTTACTAAAAACAGGGAGTTAAGATAGGATTTGGTACTGTCATAATAGTCTGGGCAAAATACAGATTTATGCCTTCTACTTAACCATTTGCCAGCATTCCTTTGGAATGAAATATATCGGTAAATATACAGTGAAGATTTTTTTTTTTTTTGAGACGGAGTTTCGCTCTTGTTGCCCAGGCTGGAGTACAATGGCACCATCTTGGCTCACTACAACCTCTGCCTTTTAGGTTCAAGTGACTCTTGCCTGTCTCCCAAGTAGCTAGGATTACAGGCATGCGCCACCATGCCTGGCTAATTTTGTATTTTTAGCAGAGATGGGGTTTCACTATGTTGGCCAGGCTGGTCTCAAACTCCTGACCTCAGGTGATCTGCCCACCTTGGCTTCCCAAAGTGCTAGGATTGCAGGCAAGAACCACTGCACCCAGCCAAAGAATGTTTTAACTGCTATTTTTAATCTTTTTGGTATGGTACTTTGGGAGCATATTGTTAAATTGCTTGGCTCATTAATATAATAGATTATATTAATTAATAGATTAATGGTTAAAAATGAGTTAAGATTGAGTCAAAAAAGATAATATAAAACATGTAAACATGCTTTTCTGCTCTTAAACCAAATGCAGCAGCTTAGTTCAGCAGTTTAGCATCACTCATGTCATAGATGTTAATTAAAATTGTATTGGTTTTGTACTCTGGGATTTGATTTATAAATTTACTTTCAGGGTTTTATAGTTAGGGTATAAACATAAAGAGTTTGTATCTAATTTATGCTTGTACTTATTTAAGTGACATTTTAATAAAAATACTTTAAGTCAGTCTACCAGGAAGTAAAATATTTTTTTCCTTTATAAAAGAGTATATTACTTAGTTTGAGACACACAGTTTCCAGCATCTATATATCCTATAGTTTGTAAGCTTAAGGTCAAGGCTATATCTTCACTCCATTAGCACTTTTTATTTTAGTCTCAACCGTGGTGTAGAATATATTCTTTCTACTGCACTCCAGCCTGGGCAACAGAGCAAGACCTTGTCTCTGAAAAAGAAAAAAAAAATAATGTATTCTTTCGTGTCATAAATGCATTGCATGAAGATTCAAAATTTGATGTCAGTGTTATAAGAAGTACAACATTTCTGGCTATGCAGTGAGCATTAAGGAATTACTAGATGAGGTGAAATCTGAAGTGCTCATTACTTATTGGAAAGCTTTAGGAAGAAGTCAGAGAATGACTTCAAGATAATTCTTTCCACTGAGAATAAATTCTTTCCACTGAAGTGCATTATGAGTGATGCTTGGGAAGTGGGTGATGATGGGTTTGAGCATATGGTTTAGGTAATAGGGATAGCTCATTGAAGGTTAGTGGGACCTGGAAAAGTTCACGAAAGAGTGGTGATGAAAACAGTATTGATGCATTAAAACAGGTAGCTGAGATTGTGGTCCTTTACATGAAAAACTAATCAGCACTTTTCCTATTTTGGATCAGACCTTTAAGATTACCTGTTTAATAAATGTGTGCAGGCATCATCCAAAACGGCATAAAAAATTGTAAAGGAAAAATAAATACTGGCAGCACAGTGTTCTTAAAAGTACCCATGCCTAGTGAGTCCCCTCCCTTGCTGTTCTTTCACATTCTGTTCCATAGCTATTTCCCCACCTCTGTTATCTATTTCTTTTGCCAAAATTGATGCTAACAACCTGTCAGATGCCAGATTCTGAGCTCCTGCCCTTGACCATCCTGCTTTCTAGACACTGTCACTATCTCCATCCATGTAGGACATGTGCTGTACAGCAGCAGTCTCTACCACTCACTGGCATAGTTTTCATTTTATTTTTTGGTTCATATGAGCAGAAGATTGATGTAACCTATAGTGTCTATTTTAGTTGTAGTTTATTTGAATAATTTTACAAATAACTGTAGTTCTATATTTACAAACTTAATAGAGGTCTCAAGATGTTATTAAAATTTTACAGAGGTATTTCATTTAGAGTAAAGTATATGCTGTAGTGGATTTTATACTTTGGGAATTTATAAAAATCTACGGATGAATCAGCCCTTCATGAATGTCAAGGGATGTTTTTGAGTGTATTTTTGTCCATCTTCTCTTACGGAATTCTGTAGGGTGGAATCATCTTGTACTTTTGCGGTTTGAATGTTTGTCATTCTTCAACACAATGTACTTACAATATTTCTCCCTTATTCTATAGGTAAAAAATTAAACTGCGTTTTTGCGATATGATAAAATTAAGATACTTTGTTTGCAGGTAGTTTATGGATCATATGGACAGTTAACATATTTGGGAAAAAGAGCATGTAGTGGAAGGACATCCCACACCACACTGGGTGATCCTTATGATTCTTTGTGGGCCACACATGTGAGTGTTCCTAACAGTCAGCTGTCCTTTCTGCAGATACACTGAAGAGATGGTGCCTTGGCACCCTTGCCTGAAACTCATTAGCAACTGCGAGCAGAAGCTTTCCAGTCACACATCAAGGCGCTTGATCACAATGGAAAAGGTGAAGAAATTTGAGGTAAATTGGTTTAGTATTTTTGGCATAAATTTTGAAAGAACCAAAAGTAGTTGTTTCTAAATAGTTTTCCTGTGATTGAGTTTGGAAATGTTAGTCCTTGATATTGAAAAAAATTACAGATGAATTTAGCAAGAGGCAGAAGTTGAAGAGATTTGTGGCATCTGGTTGGGATTGAAGGGTAGGAGTTGGAAATAGACATAGACATTGAGTAGAGTACAAATAAACATTGACCCTCACTTCTCAGGCTTTATTTCACATCCTTATTGCTAACTCAGTTATAAAACAGCATTCTTAAACAACTGTTATCGAATTAGCAATGTCCTACTTACCATTTTTCTCCAAAAGCAGAACCTACTTGATTTCAGGCTGTTATGAAGAGAATATGTTGTTTTATGAAAGAGAGACGTCCGTAGTTTGTTAGGGTCCAACACATTCTGTCTCTCTTTCTGTTTCTCTCTCTCTTGCATACAAAATTTATTTAAGCTTAAGAAGGAACGAAACGTCTGTTATTTCATGCCCAGACCAGAATTGACATGAATAGTGCCTCATGATGGAGCTTAATTAAATCTACAAAAGCTCTTTGGGCTGTACTTCTGTCGACTGCCAACCAAATCTCTCTCAAATTCACTGGAAACTTGGAAGACCCCCATTCTTGCTTTGGACCTTTAGGGTAAGCAGAAGAAAGGTGGTAGTGTCTGAAGATTTTTCATACCCAACTCTAGTCTGTGTTTGATTTGTTTTTATATAGTTCCCATCTTATGGATTATTTCATGGTAATGAAAACTAATATTTGCACAGTGCCTTTTGCATATATTATTTTATATCATTGTTTTTGTCCTTTTTATTTCCATTTGCTATCTCTAATTTAGACCCTTATTACCATACACCTGGCTTAAGTTCAGTCTCCTAAATGATCTCCTTCATACCTCTAGTTTATATGTTAAATGAATCTTCCTAAAACACTGAATTCATTATGTCACCACCTTATGCAAAATCTTTTTTTATTACTGAATAATGTTCAGAATTTTCAGTGTGACATAAACTGTCATCTGTAATCAGGTTCCAGAATCAGGGCTTTTAAGAAAGCTAACCTATACATCTATATTAGTAGTTGATTGGTGTCTACTATATATATATATATATGAATATATATATATAAATGGTTATATGTGTACATACATATAAACATGGTTGTATAGGTATATGTGGTATAATTAAAATGAAAATGTATGGCAGTCATTTTTAAAACAAAAATACTAGAAGTTTATATTCAGATTACATCCTTGGAGTGGAATCTTTGTGCTCATCTATTTCTGTCATAATTTTGCAGCATGTTCTTGAAACTTACCTTTTAGATTTGTCTCTAAAGAAGTATTTTTATATTATTCAGTTATTTTGCTTTATAGTAACACCTTGCTTTTCTTCAAATGATGTTACTGGTCTTTGCTGCTCATATTTTATACCAGACTAATTATTTAAAATTGTTTTTGGAAATCAGGTTCTGTTTCAAAGATGATGATTTGCCATTAAACATTTAAAACATTGCAGATTCAGAAATTCTACAAATGGTTTCCAAATCATTTGGCATCATTACAGCCTTCCAGAATGAAAATTTTAAATGACTAACATTTATTTGGATATACAGTAGGAGCCCTCTTATCTAACATCCATTTCAAACTCTGTTGATTAACCAATACTGGCCATTCTTTCTTTAAAACATACTGCCTGATGCAATAATATGTTCTATGTTTCTGCATCTATCAGCTGAATTATCTGTTTAACAAGACTCTCTTGTGGTGTTCTCAGAGCTGTTTATGCCAGTTATATTTGTTACGGTAATTATGTAATCTACTTAAATACTAGTTAGACTAGTGAAATATTTGTGTAAGAATAAAGTTGTAATTTCTATAAAAACTAAGTTGAATGCTTTAGAAAGAACAAAGTGAGTTCCTTAAAAAAGACTCTTGAATTGAGAATGGGTTGGAAAAAAAGTAATTGCAATCTAGGTTTTTGCACCCAGATTGCTTTGTAAGTTCTTGCATCATTTTATAGAATCCCAAACTAGAATTCTTTATAGGTCTTGATTCTGTATGACTATATACAAATGAATATCGGTTTTTTAAGTTAAAATAAGTTTAATGTGTTTACAAAGCATTTTAATTTCTTCCTACTTTTATTTACTTTTACCAATTAATTAACTGTATTAGTGTGCTTGGGCTGCCATAACCAAATACCACAGACTGGGCAACTTAACAGAAATTTTTTTTCTCACAGTTATGGAGGCTGGAAATTCAAGATTAAGGTGTTAGCAGACTTGGTTTCTTGCAGGTTTCCACTCTCTTGCTGTCCTCACAGGGCCTTTCCTTTGTGCATCTGCACTTCTGGTTTCTCTTCCTCTCTTTTAGTTTTAGATTTAAGCAGTGCCTTACTTTGCCACCCAGGCTAGAATACAGTGGCATTATTATACCTCACTGTAACCTCAAACTCCTGGGCTCAAGCCATTCTCCAGCCTCATCCATCTGTCTTCCTCTTCTTAAAAGAATGACAGTTCTCGCCTGTAGTCCCAGCACTTTGGGAGGCAGAGGCAAGCAGATCACCAGGTCGGGAGTTCGAGACCAGCCTGGCCAACATAGTGAAACCCCATCTCTACTAAAAATACAAAAAATTAGTTGGGCATGGTGGCAGGCACCTGTAATCCTAGCTACTCAGGAAGCTAAGGCAGGAGAATTGCTTGAACCCGGTGGGCAGAGGTTGCAGTGAGCCGAGATCATGCATTGTACTCTAGTCCAGGCAACAGAGCAAGACTTGGTCTAAAAAAAAAAAAAAAAAAAAATGACACTTCTATTGGATTAAGGCCCCACCTTTATGACTTCATTTACTCATAATTACCACCTTAAAGGCCCCGTCTCCAAATACAGTCATACTGAGAGTTAAGGCCTCAACATATGAATTTTAGGGTACACAAGTCATTCCATTACACTAACCATTACCAATATCCATCACATTGAATAAGAGGCGTCTGTTGTATGTTAGAGGATGCTTTTTTTCCTCTTCTCCTAGTCACTTATTCTCATATGTACATTTGTGTTTTAGTATTTTAAAGGAAGTAAGGCATTTTGATAATTCAGATGGTAATATTACAGCTCTTAGAAATAATAGCATTTAATGGAATCATACGAATTAGTAATATAATAGTAACTAACATTTATGTGCCAGGCATATGAGTAATACATGTAAAAAACAGTAATTACCTGTAGATCTTGCAGTTTTAAGTCGTGATATTAGAAAGTAAAGTAAATGGCATTAATATTCTTTATTGTATGGCATACATAAATATTATTCCAAAAAATTAGGAGAAGGAAGATGTGGAGACTCTTGAATAATTCATGCAGCTACATGATAAATCAGCCATTCTATTTTAATTGAAAAATTAAAAATTAAGATCCATTGTGGACTAATTTTTATACTTGCTTTCTGCTGAGTTTTATTTGTTTAAGAAAGTCTGGTATTTTTTTTCCAGATTTATAGTATTTCTTTAAGCAAATTTATTTGAGACTCAAAGAAAAATGGGCTTTTGAGAATTTTTGTCCTATATTAAAATGATAAATGAGGGTACTCACCTTTGGTATTTTTAAACCTGTAAAGGCAATGCTCTTTTTTTTTCAGGTTTTCTTTTTATCATTTTACTTTGTTCTTTTCAAATTGATTTAAAAGAAACAAGGAAAAGCTTTGTAATTTTTTGAAATGGTCTTCCCTATATAAGACTGAATTTAACTAGTGAGTTTTTATTAGTATGATGTTTACTGTAACCAAAAATACTTTGTCATGTTAAATTAATCATGTTTGGTTTTTAATTAATTACTTCATTTCTACCTTTTGTTTGTGTGGAGAGGAGTGTATATAATTGCAGCAGGATCTCAATCCTTTATAATGCAAGTGATGACATAAAATTGTCAAACAGTTCTCACACACATCTAACAAATTATTCTTGGGCTTGTTCAGCATTGTTGATTTTGGCAATGGAAGACTATCAGTTTTAGATTTTTCCACTTTTGTATACTGTGTCTCTTCATTTTTGATTTGTCGCTTGTTAGGTTTAACTTCAGTATGACTTTTGGCCCACTTGGTATGTTGTTATATTCTCCTTTCCCTCTTTTAAAAATGTAAATGTAAGTTACAACAAAAATTGTCTAAGGAATATTGATATTTTATAAAATGTTGAATCCTTAGATTATTGGCCATAGTTTTTACACTTGCTTATGGCACATAAGTAGTAAAGAAGAAAATTCTTGACAACTGTATTAAAATTTTGAAGTTGCCTGATAAGAAGGGCCAGGATTTTTTCATTATTCTTTGTTGATATATTCTGAAAGCCAAGTGAATGATAACACTTTTATAATGCATTATTGTTTACAAAACTTCCCTATCCATTTGACTTTATTAATTTCCCCATTTAGAAATGAAGAAGAGTTGCCTGGGACTATCCCGGTTTGCTTAAATAGTAAGTGGCAGAGTTGAGACCAAAACTCCTCTTTGTACTTGAAGTTCTGTGTCTTTTTTTCTGCATCTTGTTGCCTTTCTACTGAAACATTTCTACCTTTAGAATATGCCAAGATTAAAAGGTAAATATTCTTTTTTTAATTTTATTTTTTAATTTTTTTTTTAAATTTTTTTGAGAGAAAGAAGAAGAAAGAAAAAAGGGGGAGAGAGAACAAAATTCTTGCTCTATTGCCCAGGCTGGAATACAATCTAGGAATAGGTATTAAAAACCTCTTTTATGCCGATAATTGTGCTTAACAAGAGAGACAGGAAGGAATAAGGGAAGAAAATAACAAACAAATAGCCAACCAATATTTCATTTAAGTCTGTGAAATGCTATGCAAATGCTGAAGAGTGATTTACTTCCAATTATATAGTCACTTTCAGAATAGGTGTAATATGA
>CAUYLG010027703.1:0-42177 GCA_963573385.1 Cacajao melanocephalus | reverse complement strand
GGTAAGGGTATGTGGCGGGGGTGGCGGTGAGGAGCCTCAGACATTCCGAGGGCTAGTGAATTCTGCAAATCACTTTCTGGGCAGAGATAAGGGTGAGGGGCGGGGGTGAGGGTGAAGGGATTCAAACATTTAGGGGATTCTGTAAATCATCTCCCGGGCAGAGAGGAGAGTGTGGGTCTCTGGACATTCCAACGACTAGAGGCCACATTGTGGATATATTGTCACTTTGACTGTTACTTAAGTGGCTTACAGAAGTCAAGATAAGTCTTAGTTTGTAAATTATCTGGGTTGTAGTAGAAATAACAGATCTTATTTATTACAGGGCACAGGGGCCATGATGGAATTAGCTTGGGCTGTTTATTCTAGTCACTACCGGTAAGTAAAGGCTAGTAATTTTGGCAGTTACTGATGAGGAAGGTATGCAGCCTTTGCACAGAAAAGCTAGCAGTTTTATTTATAGGAGCCAAGGCCAGCAGTTATTGTGAGGAGAATGGGGCAGCCGTTACAACTTATTTTAAAACACAACTTTGTCTTTTATAAAATAGTGTTGTTCAGGGTCTAACTTTAGGCCAGCTATAGCACTAGATAAGACCAAGGTTAGTTTGGGGCTGATTTTTGTGCCAGTCCCTGCAATAGAATGGACCTTTCCTTTCTTAGTGCCACGCAGGTGCATACACTAAATCAACAAAAGTCCTCATTTTAATGGGAAGAGGCAAATAGAAAAATGTAGTGTGGGAGAGACTAAAGGAAAGGAAAGGCATTTTGTATCAAGCCTTTTTTTTAAAAAAGTCCAGGGTAAAACAATAGTCAATGTTCTTTAGTGTGGAATGGCAAAACACACGCACACAAGAGAAAAATGGTACCCAGAGTGTAGACTAGGGTGATATGCTGGATTTGCTCAGTGGTCCATGAGTGCATTTAACCTGTGAAGGGGAGATGGCCATATGAGAAGAAAAGAAATGTTCATTTTCAGGGTCTTGAATACTAGAAAGGTACTAACCACAGCTTGAGATCTTTGAGTCCACCTGAGCTTACTTCTCCTCTGACAATAAAGACTCTCTTTTTTGTCTCTCTTCTTTCACACACACACACATACACTCTCTCTCTCTACAGATATATACACACACACACATATGTGCACATATATATGTATATATGGAGAGAGAGAGATGGTAAGCAATCGGCTGGAGGTTTGATGAGTCCAGCGTCTCGTAGTGTAGATTGCCAGGCTGGGGGTACTCAGGGAAGAGTTGCAGCTGGAGTCCGAAGGCTGCCTGCCAGCAGAACGTCTTCCTACTCTCCTACTCGGGAGACCTCTGTCTTTGTCCTGTTCTGGCCTTCACCTGTTGGGATGAGGCTTACCCACATTAGGGAGGGAATCTGCCTTACTCAGAGTACACCTGTTTAAATGTTTACCTCATTCAAAAAACACCAAACACAGAAACATCACAGTCATGTTTGGACCAAATATCTGGGCACTGGGGCCCAACTAAGTTGACACACGAAATTAACCATCACATCCTTAGTGAGAAACAGGGTGATTATGATGGAGAGTTCCAGGGTGTGACTGTCCTTCAGGAGATCAGAGCGGGACAGGGCCCTCGGCATCCTCCAGGAGACCCAGACTGAGCCTGCAACAATACTTCATTGCATTTCACCTCATTGAAAACCGGCTCAGAGAGAACAAAAGATGGCAAAGTGTTTTTATCCAGCATTAGAATTCTTTTATGAGGTGGTTCATAGTATGAGGTGTGTGCATGTCATTGTACCATTTTGTCATGTTACAGGGGGGAGGAGGGAGGTGTGTAAGCCTGCCCTTGCTGGCAAATGGGAGTTCAAGGACAGTGGGCATAATTTTCCCACTTTGGAGATCAGGGAATTACGTGTTGAGCGTATGGAGTCACGAGATGGAAGCTCCCGGAGTCCTCTGTCTATGCAAGTGCGGAGGAAACTGTTGCTGTATTAAGCCACTGAGGTTTCAAGACATAGCCTGTTTAGTTCTGACCCAGGCACTGTGCAAGCTGTGTGTGTGTGAATGTGCCTGTGTGTGTGTGCATGTGTGTGTACTTGGTGCGTGCACGTGTGAGTGTACAGGCTCGTGTGCACATGTGTGTGTCTGTGTGCACATGTATCTGACTATGGAACGTCTACCTAAAAACCTGTGTGCTACAGCTCAGCCAGAGCCACTTCATACAATAATTCTAATGCTAAGAAAACACCCATTTGCTGTCATTTTGGTTCTCTTTGAGCCAGTTTAATGAGACGAAATATAAGGAAGTTTTGTTATGGGCTCATCCAGGGTCTCCTGCCAGGTGCCAAGGGTCCTTTCTTACTCTGGGCCCCTGGAGTTCAGTCACATCAGCTGAGGAGCCCCTCCTCTCTGGCTGTAGTGTGCCTGGGTCCCTTCTTTGGGGAATTATCTTCCTAATCCAAGCGTCCATGGGACTGGCAGTTACCTCCTCGCCTGCCCCGGGTATTGTGTTGAGTGCATAACATGCTGGGGAAACAGCACCAGAGCACCCACAGCACTCACTCTGGGAGCACGTTTAACCACTACTGGGAGGTCATTGGAGCAGCTCCCTGGGCTTTTCCCTGGAGTTGGATGGGAAGGGGAGCTTAATCTCATGATTTGACCTACCAGTTTTTGGGGTAGGGCTGTCAGAAGCAGTCTTCACCACCTGAACATGGTTTCATTGTAGTGAGGGACAATGAGACCGACCTGAAAAGCAGAATAGAGATGGCAGAGACATGAGGTGGCAGGGGTGGAGGGGGCATCCTGAGGACAATGCTTTAGTCTCTGGGCTCAGCTCTCGGGACACTCACCCTGATTGTCCCACTTAGGTGAGCTTCGGTTAGTTGATGTTGAGTTTCTATCACTTGCAGGATCCTTGGCATTTATGGCAGAATTTGTTTACTTTTTGGTTAAGCAGCTCTACAAGTTTCATTTCATTTCATTGCTCATCATTTTCATCTGTTTTATTTCATTTCTCTGCTTTCTCAGGATGAGTCCTTGGCAGGGGAGAACTGTCCTCTCTGTAGTGGAATGGGTCAGTGTGGCCCCTGGATTGGCCCACCCAAGTGTGGGAGCAGATGCTCCCACTTGGACTGTATGTCATCTTGAGCGGGTCAGTCAGCCTCCTGTGCCTCCGTTGAGGATGAATGTTAGCACCTTTCTCTTAGGTTCGTCGTGTTGACTAGCTGGGCTAGTGTTCTAGAGTGCTTCAAACAGTCCCAGACACACAGTCAGTTCTGCTTCTTTAGTAGCCACTATCGTTATGGTTACCACCACAGCATGCCATCTGACCCTCTTTATGCCACCCTCCCTGGCCTGGGACCCAAGGTCATGGTAGAACATCTGATGAGTAATGCTTAAGTTCTTGGCATCTTTAACCAAGACAGAGGTCAGTAATGAAAAGTGAAAGTATTCGATAAAACAGATGAATCCACCTACCATTTTCGAGTGCTGAAATGTGTTTATCAGAACAACTTTAACAGTAAATCAGGTCCAGAGCATGATTCTGTACAAAGGTCAGCAAACTATGGCCCATGGGTCAAATCCAGCTGTCGCCTGTTTTTATAGAACCCATGAACTAAGAATCATTCTTACACTGTTAAATGGTTGGAAAAAAATCAAAGGAATATTAACATTTTGTGACATGTGAGAATTATGTGAAATTGACACGTGAATATGCGTGAAGTGTCTGAGAACGCAGCCGCCCCTCTGTTTGCATCCCGTCTCTTGCTGCTTCTGTGCTAGGATGGCAGAACTGGGTTGAATTGTGGCCACAACACAGAACATATTTACTTTCTGGCCCTTTTACAGAAATGTCTGTTGACTACAATTTAGCTCTTTTTAGCTTAATTCTTAGTTGTCCTTTTTCCCTGTAAAATTTCAGACTTTCAGGAATTGAAGGGTAAACTCGAGACACATGTTTGAAAGTAAGAACACGACACAGTGCTGGTTTAAAAAAAAAAAAAAAAGACATACAGGCAAACTCATGATCCTCACTCATTTCATTCTGAATGAAAACTGCTTTCCAGTGAAAATCAGAAGAGGAAATGTTAGACTGTAAATTTTTCTGAGAAAAACAACATGGAATAAAAGGGCCTACATTCTCTTTCCTTCGTTCTCATCATTCTACAGTTATTTGGGGTTTTTGTCTCTCCTGCTTGATGTATATATTCATAAAACCCCAGGAAGAAACATGATCAAAAGCAAAATTGAAAGGAAAAAACATAAAAATGCTCCTTGGCTTTGTTACGCTTTTGTCAAACTCAGCGTTTAGTGGGTTGTTTTTATTTTGCTTTCCGATTATATTTATAGGCATCACTCTTCTCACTGATTTTTTGCCTTTTTTCAAAACATTCCCTGGGGAACAGCATGAATCAAGGCAAGCTCTTTATCTTCTGCTGATTTATATAAAAATATACAGTGTGCATGGGCTTTTGCAAGCTGTTTCCCATGAAATGCTCTTGTTTTTATCACGGTAAACTTCTAGGGCTCTGAAAAAATGATAAGGAAACAACCCCCATCATCCCGTCCCGAGAGTCTGCATTCATTTCAGTTGCTCCTGTGATCTGCGATGCCGAGGTCTGGCTCTCTTGTGGGTGGGGCGTAGAGAAGAACCCCTGCCATACCCAGGAGTGAAAGGTTCCTTAGCAGATCCAGCCTCGCGTTTCCACCTAACACCAGGAGAATCAGATGGAGCCTGGACATCAACGCTGGGGGGCTTGCTTTTGTTCAGAAGAATCTAAGGTGACACCATGAGGATGCTGATCAATGCAGTTGGGTTTAATTAGGCTTAGGGCTCTGACATGATGCAGACCCCATTATGGACAAGTCTCTGGCCACACGTCCTTGCAAGAGGGATGGATTCTCAGAAAGCAATTTGTCACCCTCGTATTGCCCTTGGACATGAAACCCAAGGGCAACTGGGATTCCCTGAGTGCTCTCCCAGAGCATCCCAGCCCCATCCTGTTCTCTTTCAGCGTCTTCCATCTCCCATCTTCCCTCCTTCAGGGGCTCATTTTCAGAATTTTCCATTGACATTCCTCACACGTTTGTCACTTGAAGTAGTAACCTTCGTTTATATGTAACACTCAATTAAATAAGCACTCTCATTGCATAAAAGAGGCTTTACTGTGTGCACAGATTTGATTAGGAACAATTTATGACTTTGTGACATTCATAGGAATAAACTAACTTGGACCAAAATGTTAACAGGAGGGAATGACTTCCCCATCTCTCTCCTTCTCCATAAACATTTCCCATTTAGTGACGATTCCATCGTCCCAGACATAAGCAGCCCAGACAAAACAGAGGGGACGTAACCACACCACCATCTCGAGGCTGGTAGAGGAGGACAGGAGCTGAAGGAGGAAGGCCAAGAGCCACAGCTGAGCTCAGAGGGAGCCCAAAGCCTCCAGAGAGATGCCTTTCTGTGGAGAAAAGAGAAAATCATAACCAAAAATACATTCAGGGAACAACATTCAATCCTTGACTTCCAAAGGTCGAGAGCAGCTCAGGCAGGAGTTGCAGGCTCCAAAGCAAGGGGTGCTGGTGGGAGGGTGTGGCCCCAGGAGGCAGCAGCAGCTGGGGGCACCCCAGCAGGATAGGTGTGGTGGGGAGGGCCTGGGGTCAGGAATTGCTTCAATTGGACATGACCAAATGGCCAGTGGGAAAAGCTGGCAAAAGCATTCCCAGTGGGAATATATGATACTAAGAGCATAGCAATTTCAGGCTCGCCGACAGGCAGACTCGGGGCTGCAGGTCTTCTGCCTGCCCCATCGATTATGTCCAGGGCTTCCAAAGATGGATGGGGTGCCAGCAGCTCTGAGTTGCATTCTGGGCATCATATTTTAAATGTGGTAAAACCCAATTCACAAGAAAGCCTTGGATCGAGGATGCAGACAGAACAGATGCAACTCCTTCCCCTCGCTCTTCCCAATTTCCTAGAAAAGACAAAGGGAAAACACCTTCAAAATTGGAACAAATCCATTAGGCCTACGAGGTGAGAAAGGAAATGCTTCAATGATGAGACCTGTGGGTTGTTTGTGACATCAGCTCATGTTAATTACCCTCATAAGAACTTAGTAATTGGAAACAGGGTACTGGATGGGTTTTTTAAATAATAAAATCTAAACTACATAGCATTATTCTGGCAGCTGGATGTCAAGAGGTAAGAAAAATGATATTTAGGACTGGAAAATTGGATCAACATTATCTTGTGGCAAAATATTTGGTGAAACTCCTGCATCTTATTTCTTGGAGCACAGGCTACATACCAGAGGCTCTTGTCATTCTGGAGAAGAGCAGAGGTTAGTAGCATGCGCTGTGAAAGTCGCACTCGGAAAACCATCGCAGGAAAGAGATACGATCAGAAAGGGAGGGTCAGCGTGCAGGCACCAGTCTTAAGCAAGAGAGTCCCATCACTCTGCATGGTTGCAGTGGAAAGAACCGGCATGCTAAGGCATCACTGAGATGAAAGTGGCCCAGCTTACAGCAGCTTGTCCATCAGCAAGAAATAAAATTTCCAGGTGTTAAAGCAATGAAACTTTTAAGACTGTTACAGCCACTCACATGAATTACACTGACACCATTTTCTAGATATGTACTAGTCACAGCAAGTAGAAAGTGCAATAGGGGAAAAAGAGATCCCAGTGGCAGTAATGAGAGGAAGAGAAAGCCAAGACGTGCCTCTGGCAAGAAATGTGCAAGAACTGTATGAAAACACCTGTAAAGCTTCTCAACGGTCCCAAACTTGGTCTGCATATTCCATGCAATCCTGACCAAAATTGCAACAGTATGTTTTTAGAACCTGACACATTGATTCCCACGTTCATCTGGCAGAGTAAATAAATTAAAAAAAAAAAACTAATGAGATTCGATTTAAAACACACAATCAAGGGAAGTAGGCCAGACATCAAAACGCATTGTCTTCTTATAGAAATTAACATAAAGTGTTTATGGAGGAATGGACAAATAAATCAATAGAACTGAACAGAAAATCTAGATATGTCACTAAGGTGGCATCTTAAATCAGCATGGGAAAATGCTTTCTTCCATGTATTCAGTGGTTTTCAAGTAACTGGCTATCCTTAAGGAGAAACATAAAATTGATGTACCATGACCAAAAGTAAATTCTAAATGATTTCGAAAGAATGAAAGAAAATATCAAAATAACTTCATAATCTTGTAATGGGGAAGGATTCTCCGAGCTAGTCACAAAATTCAGAGGGCAAAGAAAAGACTATATGAAAATGTAAAACATGCCTGTGACCACAGAATACCGTAAAAAAGGGAAAATGAGAGAAAATATTTGCAACATGTACCATAGGCTAAAGATTGATGTTCAGGGTGTACATTTAAAAATCAGAGCTGTGGAATATGTAAAGTATAATCTTGTTTACATTTTACAGTTGTGTGTGTGTGTGCGTATGGATATGTTCATGTGTCTGTGTGAGAGTGTGTGCATGTGTGGGTGTGCATGTAAGTGCAAGTGAAGGCATAAAAAAGGATCTAGAGACATACAGGCCATGTTAATAGGGGCACCTTCTAGTGAGGAAACTGTCAGGGGTCACTTAAAAGAGAAAATGGCATTTATGGTTTATTCTAAAGTCCCTATATTATTTTTAATTACATAGAGAATTGTTCGATGCAAATGTACTTTTTTTAACTATACTTTAAGTTCTGGGGTATATGTGCAGAATGTGCAGGTTTGTTATATAGGTATACACGTGCCAGGGTGGTTTGCTGCATCCATCACCCCATCATCTACATTAGGTATTTCTCCTAATACTATCCCTCCCCTATCCCCTACTCGCTGCTATTCCTCCCCTAGCCAGCCCCCCACACCCCGACAGGCCCCAGTGTGTGATGTTCCCCACCCTGTGTCCATGTGTTCTCATTGCTCAACTCCCACTTATGAGTGAGAACATCTGGCGTTTGGTTTTCTGTTCTTGTGTTAGTTTGCTGAGAATGATGGTTTTCAGCTTCATCCACATCCCTGAAAAGGACATGAACTCATCCTTTTTTATGGCTGCATAGTATTGCATAGCCATTTTATTATGGCTGCATAGATGTGGCACATGGTGTATATGTGCCACATCTTCTTTATTCAGTCTATCATTGATAGGCATTTGGGTTGGTTCCAAGTCTTTGCTATTGTGAACAGTGCTGCAATAAACATACATGTGCATGTGTCTTTATAATAGAATGATTTATAATCCTTTGGGTATATACCCAGTAATGGGATTGCTGGGTCAAATGGTATTTCTACTTCTAGATCCTTGAGGAATCAGCACACTGTCTTCCACATATGTACATATTTTTAATAGACTTTATTTTTCAGAGCAGTTCTAGGTTCACAGCACAATTGATCAGACCGTATGGAGAATTCTCACATACTCATGCCCCACACCCACCTAACCTCCCCCATTATCCACACCCGGCCCCAGAGCGGCACAGGCATGAAAGGTGGCAAACTACACTGACGCCTCCTAATCACCCAGATCCGTAGTTTACACCAGGATTCACTATTAGAATTGTACATTCTGTGATTTGAACAAATGCAGAGTGACATGGATACATACCATTACAATATCACACCGTTTCACTGTCCTGAAATTCCTCTGTGCTCCGCCCGTTCATCCCTCCCTCCCCGCAAGCCCTGGCAACCACCGATGTCTTTTTTCCATCTCTATAGTTTTGCCTTTTCTAGAATGTCATGTAGTTGGAATCATACAGTAGGTAGTGCATATATTTAAAGTACTTAAAAACACAGAAATACACCCGGAATTATATAGGAGCTCAGAAACATGCAACGTGCAGGGCCATCAGAAGCTGCTGAGGCTGGAGACGTTCAGGTGAGCTCCACAAAACAGATCAAAGATGAGCTGGGGCTGGCACAGGGCAAGAAAAAGAGCTCTGTTTACACCGAGAAGTCGGGGCACAGAGTGGCACCACCCGGGATGTAAGCCCACAGTGCACAGAGTAAAATGGAGAATCAACACTGGGGAGTTGACAGAATTAATACTTCCTAAGACAAGCTGCATAAAATCACCCAGAATGCAGGAAGCATTTCCTATCAGAGGAAGAAGATCTAGATTTATAAGACAGACAGAAAAGAGACAAAGGAGGTCCAACGAATGGAAACCCTGGCATGGCTGAAAACAAAACTAGAATCAATGCAGATAGAATCTGCCCGACCAGCACCTCTCAAGGCATGTAGAGGTTAATTCATTAACTTTAATCACAAAACTCATTTATTTCATGTACAAAAAGGGAGGCTCTAAACTAATCATATATTGCACTCACGTTAATCTTCAGATTGAAACCCCAAGTGTAAAAATATATTCATTTTAAAAGAACCTAAGGACTTCTAGGGGACATTTTGGTTAGGTAAAAGAAAATGTTGTCAAATTAGTCACCACAAGGTACAGAAACAACAGTTCCCTACGACTCAAGAAGCACTGATCCCCAGGGATAGCGATGCTGCCCGGACGGCAGTCCTCAGAGGAGTGGAAACAGACAGGAGGCTTAGGGGTCAGAATCACCAACTTCTGGAAGGTAGACGAACATCTGCGGACAAAATGGAATCGAAGAAAATGAAAGAGGCAGTGGAGGCAGGAGGCAACTGTGTCCTTGAGGATCTAGCCAGGAAAACAGCTGGGCCCCTTGAGAAGAACAGTAGAGAGAGCTCCATACAGGCGACTGGACGCCCGTGATGGAGGCATTGAGCAGCCAACAGGGAGGGCGAAAGGACCCCGGGATGAGACATGGCAGAAAGCAACAGCCACCTCTGACCAGAGAGGCAAACGGAAGAGGTGCACAGGTCAGGCCTGGGAGAGAGGAAGCCGGAGCCACAGCACGTCTGCCCAAGGGACACTTGGGTCACAGTGGGGCTGCCGCTGTGTGGAGGAAAATCATCAGCTTAGCAGAGTCAGGGGAGGGGGCCCTGCCCACCCCGGACCCCCGAGGGTCTAAGGCACCCAGAGGCGGCCGACTGGGAGCTTTAGACTCAGAACAGCGCGTAAAGGGTGTTGGGGCCCGCACAGGAGGCGCAGCCAAGAGGTGGAGTGTGTCTTGTCTCAGGTCCTCCCTCATTGGGGCCTCTCAGACCCTGTCAGGGATCCTCACAGAGGTCAAATGGGTTTGGTTTGCAGGATTCCTAGGGAAAGCAGCTGGGGTTTCACACCAGTCTGGTGGGACAGGGCACCATGGGGAAAGAAGAAACGGCTTTACAAACTCAACTTCAGCAGTGACTGACAGAGTCAAAAGTAAGCAAACCTGAGAATTGGCAGAGGTGACAGAGAGGAGCCGCCCACGGAGGGAGCCGGCCGAGCCTGCCACGCTGCCCAAAACCTCCAGGGCAGTGATGTCTGGCCAAGGGACAAGTGGGTGACAGATGGAAGCCCAATCAACTGTGGTCCAAAAAAGGAGTCCTCCAGAAAGCATAATGGGTGCCATTATTGTGCAGTTACAAATGAGAACATGGCTGTTTCCTTCAGTGTGTTGACCTCCTACGTGGTAACACCAGCAGCATCACGTGTCCTCAACACCAGACTAGGGGAATGAGTCCATCACCAGGTGCACTGTCCATCATCGATTAGTTTCAAGCCTTTTCGGTTCACAGGCCCTTTTAAATACTACAATGTGTCTGGTGCCACAGCTGAAAGCAGTGAGCTGCATTTGTAATTACCACACTATTCACCTGTTCCTCCCTTGCTCTGTTGCTAGCTGAGGCAACTGTGAGAGGCTGGACCTTGCATTCCACGCTGTGAAGCAGCAGCTCTCCCATTTCAGAAAGCACAGCTTCCATCGCCCAGCTCCCGGCTCTGCCCCCACCTAACAGACGTGGGTGGGAGCATCACTGTGGCCATCACATCCTCGTGTGCAAGAGACAGGATACACGACTTCCCTCCAGGGCCTGAGTCCGTCTGCTTGCCTGTGGTGTCTTCACACCAAGCAGGGCCGTCTGCATGTTACGTCTTGAAACAAATGCAGCTGCGCTTATAGTGGTCACCTTCCCCGTGTTGACGACAGGGTTGCAAGGCAGAAGTGGGGCACAAGGGACAGTCCTGGCCCATTTTCCACCTCCAAGCCCCTTTGCCTTGATCCTACTGGAATCTTCCCAATGCATTCTACATCATGTTTTCCTTAGGATGAGTTCTCCCCTGTGCAAGAAACAACCTGAATCCTAATGAGATGTCTAAAAAGAGGTAAACAAGCAGCTCTAAATAATTCTCCTGTGCTTTGAGGGACAAAGTGAATAAATGCTAACACGTCATATCTTTAGTTCTCAAGTCCTTAAAAGGTTTCTAAGAAGCTCCTATTACCCCAGAAATACATTTTGAATGTTTCCCACTGTTTGGAAAAAGCAAAATAGTTTTAAAATAAACAATGTGTGTATGCGTAGAATATTTAACTCCAAGATTTTTTAAGGAAATTTTGAAAAACAAAAAATTTTACAGCACACGACTGTTTAATCATTAACGAGGAAGTACTTAGCACCTACTCTGGTCTCATGATGAGCAAGAAAATCACTGAAAGGACTGTTAACAAAATGTGCCTCTGGGAAGTCACCCAAGGAATAGTTCTTGTTATCTGATGGCTGTGTATAGTCTATAGAGTTCAGGAAATTTAACATTGAGTTAAATCAGATTAAACCATGCTTGTCCACTGTATTAAATCTACTTCTAAAATGTTAGCATAAATAAATTATTCTAAATTGATGAAATGAAGTAGAATGACTAGCATTTAAAGAAACTCTAATGGGAATTATTTTGTAAATCATACATTCACCTCCTGATTTGTTTTGTTTAACACGTACTCTGCAAACATTTGGATTTTATTAGGAAATAACTAAATTTAGGGGAGAGTTTAAACTGCATTCTCTAACATTAATTTTTAAAACTACTGCATATGAAAATTATTCCCAGAATGCAAAAACAACTGAAGCTTCTTATGTTCTTTACTCTCAACAGGTGCCCCAGCCACCTTCCTTGCTCATCACCCCACTGCCCAACCACCAAGCTGTCATGGGATGATGGCGACCTCTAGAGGCCACACTTAGAAACTTTCTGATTTAAAGTTCAACCTCTCCAGGCTCTTGAACAAGAATCATCAACAGAGCTTTTCCTTAGGGCTCTGAGAATCGTGAATACACAGAGCTTTTCTTTTCTCTCCCATGCTTTGCTGCTCACAGCCCAGGTACTTCCACCTAAGACAATTATTTTCTCACACTTTCATGGCAAATGCCTCCCTTTTCCTTTTTACTATTCTTTCCAAAAAAGAAAATTTTCCTATTTATGAGTGAAAATGTTTAAATGACTGTAATTATGCTCAGAGCCTGTATGAAAGTAACAACAAGAAAGACATTTTGTGTGAAGTCAAACAATGCCACTAACTGCTAGCCCTTCATTCTTCCAAAGGCCCCTTCTCAGAAACTCCACAAATTCCATTTCCTAAGCATCAAGATTCCAACATTTTAAAGGCTATTAAATTGTTAATTATCTCTTTCAGTTATGCATTAGTTTATTTCTTAGTTATTGCAGGTAGAGTAATTTCTAGCATTTAAATGTTTTGTGTTATGCTGCAGTAACAAACTAACCCTGAGAGCTCAGTGGCTTTGCATAAAGCTCCATTTGTTCCCCGACCACCCCCTCCCCAACCAGCCCCGCACATCTTCTGTGGTTTCAGCCACTATCTAAGGACTCTTACCTTCAAGCAGTGAGTTGGAGGCCCAGGTGAGTTGCTCTCTATGGCTGCACCACTTGAATTGCATGGTTTCCAGGTCACTGCATCAGAGAAGGGAGAACTGAAGGCCCGTGCTCCTTCTCCAAAATGCTTTAGAAGCCCAACAATCATGCTGAGGACCTTGGCCCACTCTCCAGAGCTTGACATATGGCCCCACCTAACCCCAAGGTTCTGGAAAATGTGGGTGTCACATGGATTTTCACTGAGCAATAAATGTCTCTGTTACACAGTGTATTTGAAAAATATTTTAAGCTTGACATTAAGGGAGGAATAGATCTAATGCAAAATTTCAACCTCACTTACACCACTCTCCATGAGAAAATGCAACCTTAGTCAATTGTAAGCTGTCGTAGTAACTGAATGAATGCAAAAAGGAAGGAGAAAAAGCAGCTTCCTTCCAAATAAAACCATAAAAGAAAAGGGTGGGTCAGGTACACTTCTGAGTTGAAGACATCAGCTAAGTCATTTGGAGCAAGATGTGACTGGGAAGAAGCATAACCCACTGTGATAAGCTGCCAGGCAGGAGCGGTGACAATTCTCCACGGACTGCAAGCCACACAGCACACTTGGGCACACGGAGGAAAGAAGTTGAACAAAGCTCAGAGCCTGGCTGCTCAGCCCGTTAGCCTCAGCGGAGAAATAGCACCTCCCAGTGATGCTTCCTCATATCAGCTTTTCCTCCGAGTGTTTTTGTTTGTTTGTTTGTTTTGTCACTGTTTTTTTGTTTGCTTTTTTTTTTTTTTTTTTTTTTGGTTTTTGTTTGTTTGGTTTTTGGTTTGGTTTGTTTCTCACATAACCCTGCACACTGGAAGTTCAGTTCCGGGCTTTATTACAATGCTTGAGCCCTAATACATTTCTGGGCATTTTAAATTGCTTCCAGAAAAACTGATGAGCCTTGCCCTTATAGGACCATACATCATAGATGATTCTTCAAGTAACTTTGGAACAAATCATTGCCCCTAAATAGAGATGCAGCAAAACAGTCCGTGCTGTTGAAATATTCCACAAGGGGGCCGGCAACATCAGGCAGAAGAGGGAGAGAGGTGATGAGCGAATAAATAAAACAAGATTTGTGAGGATGACACTGAGGAAAATTGGCTCTGTCCAGAGACACCTGCCATAAAACAGCAATCAAATACAAGTGGAGTGGGGTGAGATGCGAAGTTTAACTTTCTGGTTGTTTACATAAGGCCAGGAATGAGTTCTACTTTCCTTTCCCCTTTCAGCCCCATAGACACACATGTATGCACACAATCACACAGACATGACGAGATACACATGTGTGCACACAATCACACACACACTAAGACACACATGTATGCACACAATCATATACCTAGACACACATGTATGCACACAATCACACACACACCGAGACACACATGTATGCACACAATCACACAGACACCGAGACATGCATGTATGCACAAAATCACACACACACACCGAGACTCACATGTATGCACACAATCACACACACCAAGACATGCATGTATGCACACAATCACACACACACCAAGACAAACATGTATACACAAAATCACACACACACCAAGACTCACATGTATGCACACAATCACACACACAGACTCACATGTATGCACACAATCACACACACCAAGACATGCATATATGCACACAATTGCACACACACACAGACACACATGTATGCACAAAATCACATACACACCGAGACTCACATGTATGCACACAATCACACACACACCGAGACACACATGTATGCACAAAATCACACACACATCAAGACACACATGTATGCACACAAACACACACTGAGACACGCATGTATGCACAAAATCACACACACACACCGAGACACACACGTATGCACACAATCACACACACCGAGTCACGCATGTATGCACACAATCACACACACACCGAGAGTCGAGGACAAACACATGAGAAGCCACTGGCCTCAATAAGGAGGTCGCCAGCTGGGGAAGGAAGAAATCAAAGCAGCCCCTGACACTGACGGCGGGACCAGGTTATTTTTCTCTTGGACATAAACATTCTCACAGAAGACCTGCCCCAGCGACGTTACTCTGAGAGGAGGAATAAGTGAGACAAAGCAAGGCGCTTTATAATTTTTGTCTAAGCACAGACAAAAACAAGGTCGCTGTGCCACCCACAGAATATCAAATACTCTCTTGATTAGAGTGAGTGACCGATGCTTCATACCCCGTGCAGCCTCATCTTCACCGCAGCCTGCCCTCCCTACGGATGAGACTATGACGTATGAGGACATGCAATCATAGGACCTTCCCTGCTTCCTGACAACATCCAATCCACAGCAAACACCTGCTGCTTTACACCCTCTCCCAAACACTCAACCAAAGCCCAAACCCTAAACCTCCTTCTCCTACTGAGACACTTCACTGCTCACCATGCATGCGTGTCCTCTTGCCAAAACCAGTAATAAACCCAGCTCGTTCACATTCAGATATCCTATTGGTGGCCTTCAGCTTGTGGCACTGATACAAGAATGAGACCCTCCCATTTAGAGAAAATTGACAAGAGTTTACAAGGTGCTCTCCCTTCACTGTCCACACCTCCCAATCCCAATGGAAGATTATATATAAAAACAGGCTGGGAAGAGAAGAGAGCTGGGGGTGTTAAAATGAGCAAGGCAGTTTGTTCCTTTTTGCCACTGCCTCTAAACATCTCATTACTTTGCATAATGCACACGCACAACGCACGTACATACACACAAATAGCTCAGGAAGATAAATGTGGATTTGGAAATGAAGAACTGATTCTCACCTATGCCTGGAGGTCCCTGAGTGGCAGGCCTTACAAACATTCCCAGCAATGCCCAGGCGGGCTGAGGACAGCATGAAGGCGAGAAGAGGCATAACTAGATGGGAGAGCACAGACACCAATGAAGCCAAATCTGGCACAGCAAGAAACCTGTCCCGATGTGTCACCGGAGGGCACCACAGAGAGCTGGAAACCAAGCCGGGATTCCAGCAGCCCAGAGGCAGCAAAGCTAGTTGAGACTCCCCATTCTCAGAAGCAGCTTTCAGCTTGAGAAGCTGCTGCATCCACTTGGGTTCATCCATGCCAGGGGACTGTGAGGAGCCACCTGGACCCCTAAAAAACAGGACTATTCCCTGGTACTGCTGGAGCCAAGAAAGGAATGAGGTTGCTTTAGACTCTTAAAAAGAGCCCCACAGAGACCAGGTGAGCTCAGCCTGCCTTGTGAGCTGACACCCTCTCTCAGCTTGGCCCCGTGGTGACAGACATGGTCAAACTGTGTAGATGTGCAAGAGGGAGAAGGGGAGAGAAAACCCTTTAGAAGAGGAAACTTTGAAGAACGTCTCAACTTAACCCAAGGGATGCCAGAGGAGGCCAAGCAATGGACTTGAAGTGATTACAATACCTGGAGTTCAACAGCAAGGACAACGGAAAGTTTAAGAAGGAAATTAAAATGGTTCAGTAAACCTATTTGCCTAACATAAAAGAGGGCAGTAAAGAGGGCCCAGAGGACCAACACACGATGAGACATACAGAAAAAAAATTGCAAAATGACAGACCGAAGTGCAACCACATCAATGGGTTAAATGCACCAACCAGAAGACAGAGATTGTCAGAAAGACAAGACCCAACTCTAATGCGGTCTATGAGAGATTCAAGTTACATTTAAAGATGCAAATAGGTTGAAAGTAAAAGGACAAAAAAACATGTATTCTGTGAGAACAGTGGCCATAAGAAAGCTGGAGAGGCTATAGTAATATCAAACAAAATAGATTTTAAGACAAGATATATTAGTATATTACCCTATAGGCCAAAGAAAAAGAAATTGTAGGGGAAACTGGAAATAACTTGAACTGAATGAAAATGAATGTAGATGCAAAATTCCTTAACAAAACAGTAAAACCAAGTTCAGCAACATGTAAAGAGGACAGTAAATTATGACCACGCGAGGTTTATTTCAGGAATATTAGAATAGTTGAACATCTGAAAATCGATGAATGTAACAAAACGTATTAAAAGAATAAAGAATAAAAATCACCTGATCATCTCAATAGATGCTGAAAAATTGTTTGACAAAATTCAACACCATCCATGGTGCAAACTTTCAAAATTCTTGGAATACGGAGGAACTTTCTCAATGTGATGAGGGCATCTACCAATGCTGACAGCTGGCATGACTCTTTATTGTAAAGGGCTGAATGCTTTTCCCTTAAGATCAAGAACAAGGCAAGGATGTCTGCTTCTACCACCTGTATTCAGCATCGTACTGGAGATTCTGGCAGGTCCAGTATGGGGAGAAAAGGAATTAAATGCAACCATATTGGAAAAGAAGTCATAAAATAGTCTTTATATTCAAACAGGATGATATTTTATGTAGGAAATTCCAATAAATCTACCAAAAAAATTAGAATTAATAAGTGATTTTAGCAAGATCACAGGACAGAGTAATATATAAAAATCCATCATATATCTATCTGCTAGTCACAAACAATCAAAAATGAAATTAAGAAAACAATTCCATTCAAAATAGCATCAAAAATAATAAAATACTTAGGAGCAAATTTAACAAAAGAAGTGGAAGACTTGTACATTGAGAACTACAAAACATTGTGGAGGAAAATTAAACCTATAAATAGATGAAGAAATATATCATATTCATGGTTTGGAAGTCTCAATAGTGTTATTATAGTAATATTCTCCAAAATGGTGTATAAATATGAAGCAATTTCTATTAAAATCCCACCAGGATTTTTTGTAGAACTAGAAAAAAAATAAAATCTTGTTGACCTTGAGTTAGGCAAAGTTTTCTCATATGACACCAAAGCATGACCTATAAAAGAAAAAAGTGATACATTAGATTTTATCAAAATTGAAAGCTTTTACTCTTCAAAATACATCGGTAAGAAAATAAAAAGACGGGACTGAATTTAAAAAATAGGTGTGAGCTTGAGTGGATTAAAAAAAGCCACAAACTGTCACCTATCTAATAAAGGACTTTTATAATTTGTGATCTATATAATTTCTGTATCACCTTCATTGTAAACTTAGAAATACATCACAATTATGATTTTTTTCACCAGTGAAACAATAAAGTTGCTATTAACAATTTTTTAAAAAAAGTATAACTCGATTTTTTAAAGCAGTATTTTTCAAATGGGCAAAATATTTGAATAAACATTTTACCAAAGATAATGTATACCATTAGTCATTAGGGAAATCAAAATCACAAGGACCACTACTATATACCATAAAAGGAAAATAAATCTTGGGACTCCAAAATCACTAAGCCAAAGGGAGAAATCAAGCTGGGAAGTGCTTAGGGCGAATTTAGCCTCCATTCTATTCCTTAAAAAGATAGCTACTAAGATAAGAGGGAAAAAAGCGACATGCCTCCCTCACAAGGAATTTCCTTGTGGACAAAGGACAGACAGAACTCAAAGTCATCCCTCTGCTCACTGAGATAAACAAGTATCTGCTTGCCTCATTTGGAAAGGCTAATCAGAAACTCAAAAGAATGCAACCATTTGTCTCTTACCTACTTATGACCTGGAACCACCCCCACCACCCACCATCCCCCACCCTCCCACCCCTGGTTCTAGTTGTCCCACTTTCCCGGACAAAACCAATGTACAGCTTATACATATTGATTGATGTCTCATGTCTCCCTAAAATATACAAAACCAAGCTGTGCCCCAACCACCTTGGTCACATGACATCAGGACCTCCTGAGGCTGTGTCATGGGTGTGCATTCTTAACTTCAGCAAAATAAACTTCCTAAATTGACTGAGACTTGTCTCAGATATTTGGTGTTCACAATACCCACTAGAAAGACTATACTCAAAAAGACTAAAAAGGCCAGGTGCGGTGGCTCACGCATGTATTTTCAGCATTTTGGGAGACCGAGGCAGGTGGATCACATGAGGTCAGGAATTCAAGACCAGCATGGCCAACATGGTAAAACCCCATCTCTACTAAAGATGCAAAAATTAGTAGTACATGGTGGCACACGCCTGTAGTTCCAGCTACTTGGGAAGTTGAGGCGGGAGAATCACTTGAACTTGGGAGGCAGAGATTGCAGTGAGCCAAGATCGCATCACTGCACTCCGGCCTGGGTGACAGAAGGAGACTCCATCTCAAAAAAAAAAAAAAAAAAAAGTTGACTAAAAAAACAGTTGACTAAAAATATCAAGTTCAGGATAAGAAGAACTTAGATCCCTTTTTCTCATGCCTGAGGGGATGTAAAATGGGGCAGCCACTTTGAAAAACAGTTTAACAGTTTCTTAAAAGGTTAAACATATACTTACCACACAACCCAGCCATTCCACTCCTAACTATCTAGCCGAGAGAAAGAAAATATATGTCTACAAAAAGACTTCTATGAAAATGCTCATAACAACCACATCCAGGACAGCCCCAAACTGGAAACCATCCAAATCTCTATCAGTAGGAAATTAACAAAATGTAGTGCATTTGTGCCATGGAGTACTACTCAGCATAAAACAGGCAAAGCTACAGAGACAGCCAGCAACACCTATGAACCTCAGTGCACTATGCTAAGTGGAAGAAGCCAGCCGCCAAATAGTAAAATGGCATGATCCAATTTATATGAAAATTTCTAGAAAAGATTAAAAGACATAGACAGAAAGATGAGTTGTCCGCAGCTACAGTGGCCTGTGAGAGCAGGACTGGCTGCAATTGAGTGAGAGGGAACTTTTTGAGATAATGAAAATGTTCTAAAACATAATGGTTGTGATGGTTGCACAAGTTTCTATTACTAAATATCATTGCACATTTGAAGTGAATCAATTGTATGGTATGAAAGTTCCAACTCAATAAAACCAAGTTAAAAAGAAGGAAAAAAAAAAACACCCTGCAAGCAATGCTAATGTAGTCAATGGGGCATCATAAAAGGTGTTTTGGGCTCATTAGGGGATTCTTTCTTAAACAAACTAACGCATTTGACTAGTACATTGAAGAAACGCAGAAGAAGTGTCTGTATCTATGGGTAAATTCACTTCCCACAATATCCCAGATACGCACCCTTAGAGGAGGCTGCATTCACAGTCTGCTTTGCAGACAGCTGGTCTCTACACCAGCAGCTCCACACCGAATGAGATGGGAAGGTGCTGGGCAGGTACCTTGCCTGACCCTCTCTCTAAGGTTATGTCAGTCTTATTTGCTCTAACTCTTCTTGTTAGGTTTTGTGTGCATTGCCATTTCAACCGAAGAGCAGCTGTGAAACACAAGATCAGGCGTATGTATGGGTTCCCAGTGTCGCCAGGTGTGGCATGCCAGTGCTGGCGCAGGGAACAGAGCAGCCTCTTCTGGCACTCAGCCAAAGCACCCAGGTGCACCTAATGACACTCGCTGATCACAGTCACTTTCCTCAAAGAGATTTCAAGGTTTTACACATCAGTGTGTAGCCTTCATTTTGAAATTGGGCTTCCCAGATACTGGAAATTAGGAACAGGGGTGTCAGATGAGTTTTCACAGTGGGCTTTCCTGGGGATGAGAGGGATCTACTTTGCAGCTTTTGCCAATTGCCATGGTGTAAAGACTCTCCCCATGGCCGATTGTAAGCGACTGACTTAATATTCCTGAGTGTGAAGTTAGGAACAGAGGTCACAGCTGGCTCCAGCACACCTGTGCCTGGGGGCAGAGGAGGAACAGGAGGACACGAGGCACATATGTGACAATGACATACATGACATCAGGCACATACGATGTTTAATCAAGACTTAAAATGTCAGAATAGAATGGTGTGACTTCATTACTGGAACAGTGGAAATAAATTGAAAAGTATTTCAAATTTAACAAGCTAATAATTACGATTCATATTGTTTTTCTGTATTTGGTTGTATTGTCAGCAAATTTTCAGTAGGATCATTTACATAGACATGTATCATATATACACACACATAGCATATATATGTACACATACAACCCCACACACATACATATACACACGTTGGAGTCTATCCACACACATGCACTCATGCTAGAGTCTACAATCTTCTAGTTAGTTACAAGAAAATGCCTCATCGTGGTCCTTAAATAATAGAAAATAGATCCTCCTCCAATAATATGAATCCTCCTATGATTTCCCTGAAATTACTGGAAAATGCTAATTAATCATACCTCGATCTCACAACTTCGAACCTCATAGAGAAACTCACCCAAGAGTCAGAAGGGGCTGAAAATGGCAGCATTGTCATCAGTAAAGCTGAATGAGAGACGGAGGCTTAGCACTGAAGACCAGGGAGACTTTTGTGTCCTGCTTCCATCACTGCGTCCACCCGCAGAGCAGCTGGCCAGACACAAGCCAACCACTTTGCTCTGACAAACACTAAAATCTGATTTTATTTCATGGGTAAACCTCAGAGGAAGGTGAAAACCCTCTGATATTGGGCTGCTAGTCTAAGGACTAACACAGGCCCCAACCCACCACAGACTGCAACAGGTCAGGCGAGAGCACAGGTTCTGAGGGCCTGCAGCCAGTTTCTGCTCATTTGCGTTTAGCATACCAGCAGTAGCTCCCAATTGTGAGGCATACGCCACTGCAGGCTTTTCCAAAGCTTTATTATTAACCTTGACACAACCTACCAGACATGCTAATTCCATTTTAGAGCTGTGAGTGTTCAGAGAGATTAAGTAGCATGCCTCAGATCTCCAAGTTGCTAACAGGAGAATCAGGATTCTTGCGCGTGACTGTCTCACTCCATGGATAATTTATGGGCAGGCAAAGTCCTCATGCTTGGCCAGGAGCCAGGTAGGTAGCTGCCAAGATTCCAGGTAAATAATCATCAGGCACAAAACCTGGCCAGAAGGGATCAAACAGAGGTCCCCTAGAAATAACAATAATCCAAGGAACACATTTCCTGTGTTGGACTCTGGCGCGAGCATTCACAGGGCTGAAGCAGAGAAGATTCGCTGTTGCTGTTTAGGAAATAAATTAGCTCCAAGTACCCATTTATGACACAAATGCTCAGGCAGTCCTCATTTCTCAGAGCTTTTTCCTGAGCCATAGCTATAATTTTCCATGTATTCAGTGAATGACTTCCAGGAAACAAATTTTGTGTTACGTGAACGATAAGACCTCGTTAACATTATTTCCTCTCTGTTTCAGATTCTTCATCTTTAAATCACGGTGTCAGACTAGTGGTCTAAAATCCCTTCCAAAACTAGGATCATATGATTCTATGTTAAAATCTTTCCAGGCTCTGCGTTTTATGTTCTGAGGTGGTCGCTGAGATGGACCCAGTCTCAATATGAGCGGGTGGACACACACCCATCACAAATGAAGGACAGATGCCTAGGCCTCTTATGCTGCCATTATTTCGCCCCTTTTAGCAGTGCTAAAAATATTCAACAAATGCATGATCATGATTACTTTTGTCATTTTCTATGTGTCTATTTTTTAGAAAGTATTAAGTACAGAAAAATACAAAATGTAATATAAAAATAAGAACAGAAAGGAAAGGTGCCCAAATGTTAACATTTGTTACATCATGGATTGTGCGTTTCTGGAATTCTTCTTTGTGTTCATAAATCTTTCAAAAGTTAAAAATTATCATCTTCAGTACGTGATAAGTTTCTCTTAATGGTGGGCTCTTCACAAGTCTCTGAAGTTATCTTTTATACATGCTTTGTAATTTCCTTAACTGTCTCAAGGCTTACATTTAGAAATAGAAACACACCCTGCTTCTTGCCCCGCAAAGTTCATGTTGGGTGATTATCTCATAAACACAGCCTTATTTGCATGAGACCAAGATTAAGCTCTCACTAATGGCAACTGGGAGCTAAAACCACATCCAAACTGTCTAATTGCATTTCAAAATGACTTCTATACCCTTACTGTCAGAGTCCTAGGGAGAGACATTTTCCCATTAACTTTATCTGAAAGGAAAACATTTCATACTATCTCATCTAAATCATCTTGGGAAGGACCACAGCCAACATGCCATTTTGTTTTTGTGGAAAATAAATATTTTTGTTGAAAATATTTTTTCCATTTCATTGAAATAAAATATTCTTTCATTTTGTTGAAAAATTTTGTTGAAAATAAACATATGATACATGGTAAAACATCTCCAACTTCATCCAAATTATTATAAATTTTGAATTAAGCCTAGATTGAGACTGATGTTCAATATGCTTACCTGTTTGAGAATAGTCTTTGTAGTACTTACTTATATGCAAACAAGTGAATTTCTCATTAGATTTTTTTTTTTTTTGAGACGTAGTCTCGCTCTGTCTGTTGCCCAGGCTGGAGTACGGTGGCATAATCTCGGCTCACTACAACCTCCGCCTCCTGGATTCAAGTAATTCTCCTGCCTCAGCCTCCCTAGTAGCTGGGACTATGGACGCATGCTGCCACACCTGGCTAATTTTTTGTATTTTTAGTAGAGACAGGTTTCACCGTGTTACCCAGGCTGGTCTTGAACTCCGGAGCTCAAGCAATCCTCCCACCTTGGCCTCCCAAAGTGCTAGGATTACAGGTGTGAGCCACCATGCTCAACCACATAATTTTTAAAAATATATTCTTTGTATAGAATAGAGGATTCTGATTCCTAACAAATGCTGATCCAGCATGATGCTGGGCTTCCTTGGCCAAAATTGAGCTGGAGAATTCTGGAAGTAAAACCCCATGAAATGGAGGTAGTGGGCAATGCTATTTGAAACTCATGGGGAGGTGGATTCGGCCTGGGGCAAGAGCATCCTGGGACATTATGCAAAACACTGTGGGAGCTCAGCTTGCAGTTTTTAGTCATTTCTTCATTCTGATCATGTCTGCACCCAAAACTGTGGCAACTCCAGCCTCTGGTCCAGATGGCCACAGAAGGAACATCACAGAGGTCCAGATGTTCTGTGCTGATGAGGAGCTGGAAAGAGTAAGTGGAGACTGATCACATTGGGCAGTGGCTTGTGCATCTTCCTCGGGCCTGGTGAATTCCGATCTAACTGTGTTTCTCCCTAATGCTGCTGCTCCCAGCAGGGTAGTAGGTGAAGCTCCACGCTGAGGAGGGGCTTTGTAGGGTGGGGACTAAGTATGACTGTGTTATCTGGTGCCAAGTCTCTGCTACAAAGTTCATCCACCCCATCCCTTGAGCTCACTGGGGCTGAGGTGGTGGAGTCCGGCCTTC
This sequence comes from Cacajao melanocephalus, assembly GCA_963573385.1. NCBI lineage: Eukaryota > Metazoa > Chordata > Mammalia > Primates > Pitheciidae > Cacajao > Cacajao melanocephalus. The sequence continues at coordinate 18,278 of CAUYLG010027703.1, read as the reverse complement.
TTCAATCTGCATGGCTGACAGAGTAGCCAATACCCCAGACAGAAAGGCACTCTCAGAACAAAAGAAAAGAAAGAAAAAAGCAAGATTGTGGATGGGATAACACTTTAAAAAGAAAACCCTACTAGATTACAGCCTCCATCAGAAGCAGAAATATTCAACCAAGAATTCATAGACTAATAAACATTTGAAAACAGATAAGGGGATATATTAGCAATATGAGTCAAAAAGAAAGTCACAGAAAACAGTCAACCAAACATTTGGTATGAAAAAGGCTATAGTTGACTAAAAAATAAAATTAACGGATAAATATCTATTTTATTTGATATTTAGAAATGGAAGCAGCTAAAGAACAAAATAGCAAACTGGAAGACCAGAACATTGGAAGAATATCAATCCCAGAAAGAAGAAAAAAAAATAAAACTTTTTAAATTGGATAATACAAAAAAAAATGTAAAAGCAACATGGAGGAAAGAAATACATACACTAAATCCAAATAAAATCAGTTCCAGGAGGAAAAGAGGAAAATTAAAATGGGACTCATAACAATTTGAAGAAATAAGATATCAATTTTCTACAATTTTATAGAAAATACAATAGTTTATATTGAAAAATCTCATACAGTACCACCAGAAAGGAGTGATAAGTTAAACACATTTTAATAATATTTTAAAATAGAAAATACAAAAGGAAAAATGCTTAAGCTGCCAGAATTGAACATACGATATACAATAATTCAAGTTCAGGTAACACCAGACTTTACAATAGCAAGAATGAATGCAAGAATAAAAAACTGGATTGGTGTTTGCAAAATATTAAATAGCCTAGATTGTTAGATCTAGCCAAAACATCATTAAATAAGATGATCACCAGACTTACAAGGCCTTGGAGATATTGTCACCCAGGGGCCCACATTGACAAAAGTTTTTAAATGAAGTGCTTAAACTGAAGACACAAAGGCAAGAGATGTTGCAAGTGATAATGATGATGTGAAATAAATGTAATCAAATATATTGGCAAAGTTTGTTGTTATTTTTATTTAGTCATTAGGACAAGGAAGAGACAAATATGCCCAAAATATACAGAATTAATAAGATAGGTCTTCACTATCCAATATGGTAGTTACCAGCTTCACATGGCTATTTAAATTTAAATTTGAGTTAATTAAAATTAAATTAAATTTAAATTTAAATAGCCACAGGAGGCTGTTAACTACCATATTTAAATAACACATTTAAATGTGTTCCTTTGTCATACTAAACACATTTCAAGTGTTTCACAGCCCTGTATGGCTACTATATCGACCAGCATAGCTACAGAACATTTCCGTCATCACAGAAAGTTCCGTTAGCCACAACCTTTAAGACAGAAAAAATCAATAGGATGGCAATGTTTGTAAGGAAGATAACACCAGTGAATATGAGGGCACACAAAAGTTCTATCTTATTATTGAAGAAATAAAAAATACCAATTTTTTAAAATGTAAAAAAGATGAGCAAACAAAAATAATAAATTAGCATGGTAGAATGGATCCAATTATGCCAGTAGTTAGAGTAAATGCAAATGGGCTAAAGCCATAGTTAAAAGACAAAGATTGAAAGAAGGGTTTACATATTGTATACAAGAGACCCACTTAAAGCATAGGGGCATGAAAAAGCAGTTTGATGGCATTGATTCAGCCATATGAAATTGCCATTTTTGTAGGACAAAAAAGGATGGATATTGCCAATTTTATATGGTTCAGTTTTTTAAGAAATAAAAGACATAAGTGGCTACCAACAAAAGAAAATCTAATACAGCTGCATCAATACTAGATAAAAGAGACACTAAGACAAAATGAAGAGTTAGGAATATAGATTATCACTACATGAATTTGAAAAGATTCAGTTTATCAAAATAACAAAAAGAAACTCTGTCAAATGTGTGGACCTAAGAAGACACTCACAAAATGTAGCAAAAAGTGTTAAAACTGCAGAAAGAAGTTTGATAAATTCACCATCATGTTGCATTGCTATGACAATTATTAATACATCAATCAGAAAAAAATTCAGCAAAAATAGTTGAACAATACAATTGACAAGGTTTCCCTAATGGATGGATATAGAGTTCTATATTCAAAAATGAAAGAAAACTCATTTTTGTCAGGGTCACATTTATAACAATGAATTACATTTAATAACAGATCAAGAAGCCCCAGTGTGCATTGAAGAACACCACTTAGGCTAGACAGCTCTGTGTTTGCTTAGGCAGAGTCCTATAAACTCAAACATAAAGTCCTTAAGATCAAACCCAACCTCCACCCAAGAGGTTTCTATCCCAGAAACTTCTGTTAAAAGTTCTAAGAATAAAATAACTTCTCCATCAAGGTACCACCTGCTAAGACTCAAGGCTCAATAGAGTGCTATACCTCCCTGAGTTCAATGACTCTCATTTCTATTTAGTCACACAAATAAACAGATTGTTGTATTGAGCAGTACAGTGACCAGTTAAAGCCTGATGGAACATGGTGGGAAATGGGACTTTTCCTACTCTTTAAGAATTTTGGCTAACACCACACAACCTAGGGCAGGTTGATGAGTCCATCTTCATTTTAAAGACAGACGCATTGAACACCTTGTTACCCAACTTACAATCATTATGGATCCAACCCTGCTAACTAAAGTCAAGCTCCATCATGTATCTTCATCATATGTAATAGATGACCTAGAATGCACAGTGTTACAGAGAACTAGCAGAGAAACTGGCGGCCTCATTTGAAGTGATGGGTCTCTTCTCCTCAAACCCGTCCTTAAAAAGTCTAGGAGACTCCCAGGGAATCACTCTAAGAGGCTGGGACGGCCTGCAAGGTTCCACCATTGTCCCCCTGGCTGGAGTTTGGCTGGAAGAGCTGCAGAAACTCCCACGTCCATCTTGCTGTGCCCTCTTTTTAGACCATAGTGAGACAGCTCTTAGGGAAACTTGTCCATCCCAAAAAGGACAGATTTCTCAGGTCCTCTGGGAAACTGCAGGACACTTTAGGATATCCAGATTCGTCAGGATGAAGCACACACGGCACACAACCTTGTTTTTTGGTAGTTTTGACCACACCCTATTGCACGACTTATCTGCACCGTTGTGGACACAGCTCTGCACTCTCTCACCCATCTGGTCAAGAGCCCTCCTGGGAAGAGCACGGAGAAAAGAGGAGGACATTGAAACCATCATATGTTGGAGAGCTGGCCTATACTTCCCACCCAGTATTCTGCTCTCCCCATTCCTTCAAGTCCTCCCTCTGCAAAATGGTTTCTAATCATTCACCATCCTGGCTTCTCTACTCTGTCTTATTCCCTTTTGCCAACATCACTGGTCAAGTACATTGCCCAGAAATTACAATAATTCCACTGCAACGTGAGACAAATAAAGGAAAAGAAACACCGTTTCTTTTAAGTGTTCTAAAACCCAGGATTTTTACTTAGTCACCAATACAGCAAGTCTGAGATACCAAGGTCTCATGTCATCACAGAATGAGAGGCCAAGTAATTTTAGCTGAGCTAGATCTCTTCTCATTCAGCTGAATTTTTTTCTTTGTTCGGTAAGTTGGATAAGTCATGAATATGGGGGAAATGTTGACAAAACATTAAAAGTACAAATAGCTTTGCATAATTTTTCCCCAAAAAATGTAACTAAATCACAATAGTAATGCTTTCTGGTGTGTTTTTAATCCTCACCAATTTAAGTATTTTTCCAGAACAATTTCATTGTCTCCAAAAATAGTCCTTTACAGAACAAAAAAAAAATTAACTAATAAATTCTTGCATATAAAAAGGCTTGGCAGCTTATAAATATTTCACAAACATTTGCCAGCTTGTTTGTTTTTCTAAATGGTTTCTTATTATTTCTTTGTTTAAAAAGTCCTGAGCCATGAATATATCACAGCCAGAACTGCAAGATAACAAACGATTTTTTTTTCTCTAATCACATTGTTCTTTACAATTTGATTTACCTCACTGTATAAATTCATTTTCTTGGCATGAGAACAGCTGTCTCATGGCTGTTGGGGGCAAAGCTGGAACTCTCAGGCAAACAGCCAGGCTGTCCTGTGTGGCCTGGTGTCACCACCATCCCTTAGGGTCTCTGCCTGAGACAACCCCCCAGTGAAGGGCACACAAACCCCAGCCTTGTTTGTATCTGCAGGAAGACTCACAAGAGGGCTGACTCCTGGGAGCCTGAGATGACTATTTGCACTGGTTGATCCTCAGACAGGGCATGGAGCAGCAGGGTTGGGTCCCATGGAGGGGAAACAGGAAGCCGGGGTTCCTGTTCTTCCCAGCCTTGGCCGCCAGCTGGAGCAGAGTGTCATCACAGTTGCTTTTGGTTTTCAATCCCCATCCTGGGTCCTTACTGTGACTCCAAGCTCCCGGCCTCTTCCTTTCTTTCCCTGTAGGTTCTCTCTGTGTTGCGCAGTTCTTGCAGTTATTTCAGGAAACTTTAAACCCCTAGCCTCTAAGTAAGCACACACACTCTCAGACTCTCAGACCTTATGCCATCACAATTTAACGTGGACCTGAAAGCTTAGCTATCCTCTGCGAAGTCCTCTTGGATACTGTTCCCTCCCACTGGCAATGCTCTTAGGGGGCACCCTAACACCCGGTTTTTCTAAAGTAACTATAAGTTTAGCCACCATGGAGCCCTTCACTGCAAGGAAGACACCGTCTCTATCACCAAAGAGGTACAATCGAGTACATACAATAACATTTATTTTAAGTGTAATATACTCTAAGAGTTTGCAGGAAATGTAGCAGCTAGCATTATTGAGTACTCAGTGTATTGAAGTGCTTTGTACATATTAATCAAATTAAATGCAATGACTTGTTTTATCCTCACAAAAAGCACTGACATTGCTTTCAAGACCTAGTCCGTTTTGCAGATGGGAAAAGTTAACTTGCCCTAGGTCCAGCAAGTAAAAGCAGATACGGGGACTTGGGCCCAGGGAAACTGGATCCAGAGCCCATACTCATAACAAACACATTACTCTCTCCAAACTGTACCACCCATGAGGACAGTAACAGCGCATTCAGAACACGCTAATATTCTCACATGTTTCAGGAGCACAAAGGTAGGAGAGATCGCTTCCAACTGAGATAATCAAGGGATTTTAAGATGCAGGATCAGTTGCCCCAAGACAAATATGACAGAAGTAGAGAAAGAATTCCCATCTGAGGAGATGGCACAGCCACAGGGGAAGCTTCCCAGCCACTCTCTACCTGCATCCCATTTGCGTGCATCCTGACTTCTTTTTCTACTGTCTCAGAGGAATCGGAGCTTCCCTCATTTCCAAAACAGGAGCCACCTCGCTGTACCTTGCTGTCGTGACCACACACCATCAAATAGGACTTGTCGCACTCCAACTGTCTTCTTTCTTCCATCCTAAAAGAAGCTTCCCTGAAGCTCTTACCCTCTTTCTCTTCTCTCCACTGACCAGCTTCCTGAAAATGATGAGTTACATGTGCTCCTGGATTACAAAAGTAATCAAATAAGGCTTTCATTTGCCCGTGACACAGGTCATGGGAGCAGCTCTTTTTGAAGTACAATTGAAAAAGAAAAATTCTTTTAACTTTTATTTTAAGTTCAGGGGTACAAGTGCAGGTTTGCTATGTAGGTAAACTTGTGTCATGGGGGTTTGTTGTACAGATTATTTCCTTACCCAGGTATTAAGCCTAGTACCCATTAGTTATTTGTCCTGATCCTCTCCCTCCTCCTACCCCCCACCCTCCTCTGCTAGACTCTAGTGTGTGTTGTTCCCCCCATGTGTCCATGTGTTCTCATCATTTAGCTCCTACTTATAAGTGAAAAGCTGTGGTATTTGGTTTTCTGTTCCTGCATTAGTTTGCTAAAGATAGTGGCCTCCAGCTCCATCCATGTCCTTCAAAGGATATGATCTCAATCTTTTTTAAGGTGGCATAGTATTCCATTTATGTACCACATTTTCTTTATCCAGTCTATCAGTGGAACTCGAAATTAACAGTGGCATAGGCTGGTACCTCAATGATCCACCTGAAAAGAGAAAAAAAATCAAAGGAAAATAAAACTGATTTGATCAACATAGAAAGCTTAGGCAGATTTGGATTTGACTCCCTCTCTTCCTTCCCTAGCCTAATACTTAATCCCTCACCAATCTTAGTAAGTTACACACACCAAGAGCCCAAAACTCCCAGTTAAATTTCCCCTTCGCCTTCATGCTTTAAAAGGAAAAACTCTTAAATGCCCAAGAGTTGCAGCAATCAAAGGACACCACCCTGATGGGATACTTTAGCCACACCATTACTTTACAATGGCATAGAGAATCTTTAAGAAATCATGAGCCATATTTGAGCTATAAGCATCCAAAAGTTTGAGAATTCGGTTATAATTGCAATGAAGTTCATTTCACAGGTTCTATCCTTTTAAGGACTATTCAGCTTAATGAAGAAAAGTTCCAGCCTGTGACCACTGAAGAGGCCTCCGATGCAAGATTTTACAAGCAAGTGTTAAATCCCAAGTAATTCCACAGGGCAGCAGTCAGCAACCTTTTTGGCACCAGGGACTGGCTTCATGGAAGATAATTTTCCATGGACTGGGGCAGGGGTGATGGTTTCGGGATGATTCAAGTGCATTACATTTATTGTGCACTTTATTTATATTATTATTACATTAATATATAAGGAAATTAAACAACTCCCCATAACATAGAATTCAGTGGGAACCCTCAGCTTGTTTTCCTGCATCTAGATGGCCCCATCTGGGGGTGATAGGAGGCAGTGACAGATCATCCGGCATTAGATTTTCATAAGGATTGCACAACCTAGATCCCTGGCATGCACAGTTCACAATAGGGTTGGAACTCCTATGAGAATCCAGTGCTGCTGCTGATCAGACAGGAGGCGGAGCTCAGGCGGGAATGAGAGAAATGGGGCGTGGCTGTAAATACAGATGAAACTTGACTTGCTCACCCGCCTCACACCTCCTGCTGCATGGCCAGTTCCTAACAGGACATGAACCATACCGGACCAGTTCTTGGCCTGAAGTTTGGGGACCCCTGCTATAGGGTACAGAGTGTACTGATGTCAAGTCATCAAACTAGGAAAACAAAAGTCGAAACATGCGCCCCAAACTTCCACTTCTAAGTAGATATTGTAGGTCACAGCCAATGCTCCTGATCTCAGGAACTAAGAAACAAAACAAAACGAAAGAATAAAAAATCATTTTCAAAGCATTGGAGAGATGTGGAATCAACAGGACTAAATAAACTAACCTTTCAGAGAGAAAAGCCAACAAGAGGGAGATAAAGATTGGCATCTATTTTTCCCTGGAAACATCTTCTTGTACTATTAAACAGACAGAAGCCCAAGGATCAGATTTGGGTCATGTAGAAGATGCCACTGGAAGAAGGAAAACCAGAAAAACTTTCAGTGGTGCCGTAGGCAAGGAGTGACAAATAGTGTCTCAGGTGAGGGCCCTGCAGTGCATAGCTGATTTTACCCACAAGACATTGGCTGCTTTTTGTTTTTTGTTTGTTTGTTTGATTGATTTTGAGTGGTCAGGGGAGTGGAGGCCTAAAGAGCTAGGTTAAAAGTTCCTGAAAGGGAAAGTAAACTTTCTGTCAATATTTGTGACAAGGAAACAAAGAGCTTCCCAGGGAAGGGACCTGAAAAGAAACCCACCACAAGATGAAAGCCCGTGAATTGGCACCAGGATCTGCAGCCACTCTTTAGGGGGCACCAGACAAATGTGGGTATCAAGGCTCAGCCACTGGCAAGAGGCTGCTGGAAACAGCAAATAAAGCAAAGACTTTGGTGTTCGTGAAGGACAAAATCAGCGTGTAGGGCATCCAACTCAACCATTCTCTCCATCAAGGCATTTGCCAAATTCTGAAGGTGAGGAGGTCAGGAGTGTGAGTGCTGAGCTTGAACTTCTCTAAGGCAAAGCTGAATCACCCACAATCATTCAGAACTGAGGAGGCACAGACTTTCCAAGCTCCCAGACAAAGCCCTGAAAACAGAGGTAGATTGAGTCTGATCAAAACTACACCAATCCCTGAAAGTTAGACCTTGGGAATCAACCTCCTCTGCCTTAGAGAGGAGTTCCAAAACACTTTTGTGTGGAAAATAACATAACTGGAACCTCTACAGTCTTTTATACAAAATATTCAGCTTACAAGGTATTATCAGATCTGTGAAAAGACAAGACCATCTGCTCAATGTGCTTTAATGTTTTTAAAAGCAAACAATAGAATTAGGTCCTCAAGTGGCCCAAATTCTAGATAAAATAGACAATTATTTTTCAATAACTATGATTAATATATTCAAGAAAATAGAGGAAATGAGAGGCAATATAAATAGAATAATGGCAATTTGCAATTGAGGATTAGAATTATTTTTTTAAATGAACTATAGAACTAAAATCAGAGTATCCAAAATTAAAAATGCAATGAATAGTTTTAACAGTAGATTGGAGATAAAACTGGTGAACTGGAAGGCAATGCAATAGAAAAATACCCAAACTGAAGGAAAGAAATTAAAAAGAAAGGAAAATTACTTTAAGAAATTAAGAGAAATATGGAATATATTCAAAATGTCTAAACAATATATAATTGCATTACAAGGAGGAGAGAGAATGAGAAGCAATATTCAAAGAGATAATGACTAAAAACCGTTCAAACTGGTGAAAGACATCAACCCACACATTCAAGAAGTTCAGCAAACTCAAGCAAGATAAATATAAAGAAAATCACATCTAGGTACATCATCAACGTCAGTTTGCTAAAAATCAAGGACAAGAAGAAAATATTAAAAGCAGCCAAAGAAATAACACATTCCCTTCAAATGAGAAAAAAAAAAGAAAAAAAATTAATTGCTGACTTCTCAAAAGAAATCATAGAAGCAGAAAACAGGACAGGCGCGGTGGGTCACACCTGTAATCCTAGCACTTTGGGTGGCCAAGGCAGCAGATCACTTGAGGTCAGGAGTTTGAGACCAGCCTGGCCAACATGGTGAAACCCTGTCTCTACTAAAAATACAAAAATTAGCCAGGCATGGTGGCAGAATCCTGTAATCCCAGCTACTCAGGAGGCTGAGGCAGGAGAATCACTTGAACCTTGGAGGCAGAGGTTGCAGTGAACCAAGATTCGCGTCCCTGCACTCCAGCCTGGGAGACAGAGCAAGACTCTGTCTCCCAAAAAAAAAAAAGAAGAAGAAGGAAGGAAGAAAGGAGGGAGGGAGGGAAGGAGGGAAGGAGGGAGGGAGGAAAGGAAGGAAGAGAGGAAGGAGTCATGGAAACAGAAAGCAATGGGAAATGTGTAACCTTATATGCTTTATTAAAGAAAGAGGAAGAAAACTATAAATAAAGATAAGAGTAGAATTTCAGTAAATTAAAAAATTCTTTAAAAATCAACAAGGTCAAAAGTTACGCTTTGAAATGATAAATCTCTAGAAAAATAGAACAAGAATAAAGCCCAAACTACATAATAAGAAAGAAAAAATGAACTGTAACTACAGACCCTACAAATATTAAGAAGATAGAAGAATATTATGAACAAATTTACTCCATAAAATGTGGCTATCTGGATTACATCAACAAATTCCTCAAATACAATTTACCAATTCTAACAGAAGAATAAATAGAAAATGTAAATAGTCTGATATATATTAAACTGAATTATTATATAATTTACAATGATTAATTTATTATTTAGTTTATTCAGATTATTAGTAAATTTATTATTAATATTTCCACAAAAAAAAAAAACCCAGGCACAGGTGGACTTTTCATTTTCACAGGAAGAAATAACAAGTAGTATATCAGACCATTAAAAGACTATAAGGAGAGGAAAAACTTTCCAACTTCTACGGATGAATCTCTCACATGAACATATACTCAAAAATTATTTTAAAATATTAGCATAGTAAGTTCAGTGATATATACAAAAGATATCATATCATGAAAAAAATAGGGTTTATTTCAGGACTGGAAGAACAGTTTTGCTTTTGAAGGCAATCAGTCTAATTCATAACATTATCAGAAAAAAAAACAGGAGAAATCATGCTTTTATGTTAATTAATGCAAAAAAATTTAGACAGAATTCAACACTCATTCATGACTTTTTATAAAAACTCAAACTAGCAATAGGGACAATATATATATGAAGATTCTTCAGGGGAAAATGGCAAAGATCTATTTCTTGCTATGAGTTATTGCAAGGGCTTCCATCTTGAAAATTTCACTAAGCTATACATTTATTATGAGTGGGTTTTTTCTGTATCTATGATATATTTTACAATAAAAATATAAATAAAAAAGGAAGAAGCTGAAGAAGTTAGCAAGATAACCTGAATGTCATGAATCCCATGAAGAACTTATTTTTTTTAACTGTGATGAGTGTCTGTACCTGTGTTCAGAACTGGAAATTCATGCATATGTCCCACATCATCTTTAAATTTAAGTGAAGCAATACTATGCAGTCTGACTCTATAAAAATGACTTATTATATTTAGATGATTTATATACAGGTTTAGTAGGGGGAAAATGTGTTACATTCTTCAATTGCATGCCTGGAATTCTGAACAAATAGGATTCTAACATCATAAATTTATTTGAACTATCACAATGCAGTTGTATATTATCTTTAATGTTCTCACGGGCCTTGCAATTTTTTGATAGGAGAGTTTGCAATTATTCAAAGAGACGCAAAGAAGGACTGAGGGAGGGAAGGGATGTGGAGTGCATCTGGGGTGTGTATGTACAATGTGATTGTGTTTATTTCTAGGTTATCTGTGTTCTTAAGTGTGTAAGGGTGTGTAATATGCATGTGGTGTGTGTAAGGATGCCTGTGCATATATGTGTGTATCTGTGTGTTGTGTATATGCTACACACTATGTATTATGTATATGTGGTGTGTGTGTATGTGTATCGTATGGCACATGTGGCATTTGTGTTTTGCTGTATTGTGTGTGTATTATGTGGTGTGTGTGTGTAGTGTGTATATTCTTTGGTGTATATGTGGTATGTGTCTGTGTTGCACTGTATACGTATTATATGTGCACTGTGCAGTATGTTAAAGGTGTTTGTGTGTGTATTGTTTGTGTGATGTAGTTAGATTTTGTGTCCCCATCCAAATCTCATCTTGAATTATAATCTCCATAGTCCCTATGTGTCAAGAGAGAGAACAGGTGGAGGTAACTGTATTATGGGGGCGGTTCCCCCATGCTGTTCTCATAATAGCAAGTGAGTTCTCACAAGATCTCATGGTTTTAGAAATGTTTGGTAGCTCCTCCTGAATTCATTCTTTCTCCCACCACCTTGTAAAGAAGATGACTTGCTTCCTCTTCACCTTCCAACCATAATTGTAAGTCTTCTGAGGCCTCCCAAGCCATGTGGAACTATGAGTCAATTAAACCTCTTCTTTATAAATTACCCAGTCTCAGGCAGTTCTTTACAGCAATTTGAGAACAGACTAATGCAGTGTGAGTGGTGTGAATTGTGTGGTGTGTGATGAGTTTGTGTGCTTGTGTGTGGGTGTGGATATATGGTGTGAGGATGTAAACAGCAAGAGCAACCTACTACTACAATGACAGGTACATGTCAACAAAAGTATCTTCTGCAAGTTACCAGTAAAAATTAGATAACTCATAACCTAAAGTGCACCTTGCTCATGGAATAAACAGTCCAAGAGTGAGGGGACCTGATGATGTGGAACAGCTGATGAGGTAACAACATCTGTCTATTTAGATGTAGAATTTGCAAGAGATTGGCTATTGTAGAAAAACTAGTAATACCACAGTCTGGGTGAACCACATGGCATTTCTTATGAATCAATAAATAAAGAGTTCAAACGCTTGGCGAAAGCATTTCTGTCAGGCAAACACATCTGAGTGCAGCTCTTCTTTTACACAAGGAAACAAGGTACATGAGCCAAGCACCAGATCATCAAACAGCACGTGGAACCAAAACACTCAGGCTCAGTCCTCCCTGTGGAGCCTCCAGGTAGGCTGCTGATTTAATTTGGGAATGAAGTTCATCATTTTCTAATCACAAATGTATTGATATGCAAAAATATAAGAAAGTAAAAGGAAGAGCAATATTAGTTCCATAATGTTATACCAGTACCATGACATTTTGGTGACTATGGTCTTATAGTATAGTTGGCAGTTGGGTAATGTGATGCCTCTAGATTATTTTTGCTTAGTCTTGCTTTGGCTGTGAGGGCTCTTTTTTGGTTCCATATGAATTTTAGGATTTTTTTTCCTAGTTCTGTGAAGAATGATGGTGGTATTTTGGTAGACATTGCATTGAATTTGCAGATTGCATTTGGCAGTATGTTCATTTTCACAATATTGAACCCAACCATGAGCATAGAATGCATTTCCACTTGTTTGTGTTTTCTATTCTTTCTTTCAACAGTGTTTTGTCATTTTCCTTGTAAAGTGCTTTCATGTCCTTTGTTACATGTATTCCTAAGTGTCTTATGTTTTTGCAGCTATTGTAAAAGAGCTCTTTAATTTGATTCTCAGCTTGGTTGCTGTTGGTGTATAGCAGAGCTACTCATTTGGGTACATTAATTTTGTATCCTGAAACTTTGCTGCATTCATTTATCAGTTCTTGGAGCTTTTTGGATAAGTCTTTAGGGTTTTCTAGGTATACAATTATATCATGACCAAACAGTGGCAGTTTGACTTCCCCTTTACTGATTTGGATGCCCTTTATTTCTTTCTCTTGTCTGATTGCTCTGGCTAGGACATCCAGAACTATGTTGAATGGAAGTGATGAAAGTCAGCATCCTTGTCTTGTTTCAGTTCTCAGGGGGAACTTGTCTTGTTTCAGTTTTCAGTTCTCAGCTTTTAACTTTTCCTCCTTCAGTATAATGCTAGCTGTGGGTTTGTCATAGATGGCTTTTATTACCTTGAGATATGTCCCTTGTGTGCCGATTTTCCTCAGAGCTTTAATCATATAGAGATGCTGAATTTTGTCAAATGCTTTTTTTTGCCTCTATTGAGATGATCATGTGACTGTTATTTTAAATTCTGTTTATGTGGTATGTCGCATTTATTGACTTGCATATGTAAAACCATCCCTCCATCCTTGGTATGAAATCCTCTTGATTATGATAGATTATGTTTTTGATATACTGTTGGATCCGGCTAGCTACTATTTATTTTGTTGAGGATTTTTAAATCTGTGTTCATCAGGGATACGGGCCTGTAGTTTTCTTTCTTTTTTTTTTTTTGTTATGCCCTTCCCTGGTCCTGGTTTTGATATTAGAGTGATACTGACTTCATAGAATGATTTAGGGAGGATTTCTCTATCTTTTGGAATAGTGTCAGTAGAATTGGTACCAATTATTCATTGAATGTTTGATAAAACTCAGCTGTGAATCCATCTGGTCCTGCACTTTTTTTGTTGGCAATTTTTTTTTTTATTGCCATTTCAATCTTGTTGCTTGTTATTGGTCTGTTCAGAGTTTCTATATCTTCCTGGTTTAATCTAGGAGGGTTGTATATTTCCAGGAATTTATCCATCTCCTCTAGGTTTTCTAGTTTATGTGCATATAGGTGTTCATGTAGCCTTGAATGACCTTTTGTATTTCTGTGGTATCAGTTGTAATATCTCCCATTTTGTTTCTAATTGAGCTTATTTGGATCCTCTCTCTTCCTTTCTTGGTTAATTTCACTAATGGTCTATCAATTTTGTCTTTTCAAAGAAGCAGCTTTCTGTTTCATTTATCTTTTGTATTTTTTGTGTGCTTCAATTTCATTTAGTTCTGCTCTATCTTTGTTATTTCTTTTCTTATGCTGGATTTGGGTTTGGATTGTTCTTGTTTCTCCAGTTTTGTGAGGTGTGACCTGAGATTGTCTATTTGTGTTCTTTCAGAATTTTTGATGTAGGCATTTAATGCTATAAACTTTCCTCTTAGCACAACTTTTGCTGTATCTCAGAGGGTTTGGTAGGTTGTGTCACTATTATTGTTCAATTCTAGCTTGTACAGTTGCTGCTGAGAAATCTGCTGTTAATCTGATAGGTTTTCCTTTATAGGTTACCTAATGTTTTTGCCTCACTGCTTTTAAAATTCTTTCCTTCATCTTGATTTTAGATAACCTGATGATTATGTGCCCAGGCAATGATCTTTTTGCAATGAATTTCTCAGGTGTTCCTTGAGCTTCTTGTATTTGGCTGTCTAGATCTCTAGCAAGGCTGGGGGAGTTTTTCTCAATTATTCCCTCAAATCTGTTTTCCAAACTTCTAGATTTATCTTCTTCCTCGGGAACATCAATTACTCTTAGGTTTGGACATTTAACAGAGTCCCAAACTTCTTGGAGGTTCTGTTCTTTGTTTTATTCCTTTTTTCTTTGTCTTTGACGAATTGGGTTAATTCAAAAGCCTTTTCCTCAAGCTCTGAAGTTCTTTCTTCTGCTTGTTTAATTCTATTGCTGAGAATTTCCAGTGTATTTTGCATTTCTATGTGTCCTTGATTTCCAGAATTTGTGATTTTTTTATTTGTGCTATCTATTTCACTGAAGAGTTTTTCCTTTTATATCCTGTATCATGTTTTTGATTTCTTTAAGTTGAACTTCACCTTTGTCTGGTCCCTCCTTGATTAGCTTAGTAATTGACTTTCTGAATCTTAATTTGGATCCATTGCTGGTGAGCTGGTGTGATCTTTTGAGGGTGTTAAAGAACCTCGTTTTGTCATATTACCACGGCTGTTGTTCTTATTCCTACCCATTTGGGTAGACTATGTCAGAGGGAAGATCTGAGACTCAAAGGCTGTTGTTCAGACTCTTTTGCCCAGTATCACCCTAATACCAAAATCGAGGAAGGACATAACAAAAACAGAAAACTACAGACCCATATCCTTGATGAACATAGATGCAAAAATCCCCACGGGATGTTCCCTTGAATGGGGCTTCCTAAGAGCCGAACTGCAGTGATTGTTTTGCTCTTCTGGGTCTAGCCACCCAGAAGAGCTACTGGGCTCCAGGCTGGAACTGAGGGGTGTCTGCAGAAAGTCCTGTGATGGGATCTGTCTTTAGGTCTTTCTGCTGTGGATACCAGCACCTGCTCTGGTGGAGGCAGTAGGGGAATAAAGTGGACTTCGTGAAGATCCTTGGTTGTATTTTTGTTTAGTGCACTGGTTTTGTGCTGTTTGTCCTCCAGCCACGAGGTGGCACTTTCAAAAGTACAACGGCTGTGGTACTATGCAAACTTGCAAGGATGCATACTTGCCCTAGGGATGCCTGGTTAAGTATTCAGGTTTCCCAAGTGGTGGGCAGGGCCAGAGAGCTCGCAAGAGATTCTGACCTTTGTCTTTGGCTACCAGGGTGAGTAGAAAAAGACCACCGGGTGGGGGCAGGGATAGGCATGCCTGAGCTCAGACTCTCCCTGGGTGGGGCTTGCTGGGGCAGGGGGCGGGGGGGAAGGGGGTGTGGTTCCCAGGCCAATGGAGTTATGTTCCCTGGGTGATTATGGCTGCCTTTGCTGAATCATGCAGGTTGCCAGAAAGCGGGGAAAAGCCAGCAGTCCCAGGCCTCAGCTGGTTCCGTGCATCCCACGGTCCTAAAGGCTGGTCTCAATCCCACAGTGCCCCCCCACAACAGCACCAAGTCTATTTCCAGGCAGCTGGTGACCAGGGCTAGGAACTGCCCCAGACCACCAGCCTCCCCACTGAGAAAGCAAGCTGACTCACAGTGTTTCAGCATCTCAGGAGCCCACAGCAGCTCCAGTTCCTTCGAAGGGTCTGTGGATTCTCTTAGCTTTCCTGGTATGTTCTTGAGGTAGTTCTTGGAGCAAAAATTCGTGATCTGAGTCTCCAAATGCTGCTCTGGCCATCTGAGCCTGAGCTGCAAAGTAGTCCTGCCTCCCTATCTGCCATCTTAATCTCCAATCCAGGTCAATATTTCTTGATGTTTGTGTGGTCATCACTGGAAACAACTGGCCTGAAGTTAGGGCCAGGCTGTATGAAATGTGTTTCTTTGAACACCAGATTTACGCACACACTCTAAGACGCTTGGCATCAGGCCTAACTCCTGTTTCATGTCCTTTAGGGTTTATGCTTGTTTGATGAAATGGCTGGTGAACCTGCCCACAGCTAATGCTATATGCTCATATTGTAACTTGTGGTTTAACTTTGTATCAAGTTACACACAGGCATGGTATGACTGCACTTCTATAAAAGTACAGGAAGACCTGGAGGGAAGTAATTCACTTGATTTGGGACATGCTGAGTTTGAAGTGTCTGTAGGGCATCCAGGCAGGCTGTTAGATGCATACATCTGTAATGCAGGCAAAAAGATGAGGATTGAGGAGTAGTGTATTTGTAGGAATCACAGAACAAAAGCAGGAGACAAGGTATGGCCCTAGAAGGAAGAAGGTACAGATGAGAAGAGGAGCCTTTGACAGAGACTAACCAAGTGTGACCAGAGAGAAAAAGCAAGCAGAGACACTGGAGTCACAGGAGGCAGGAGGTCAGTCTCAGAAAAAAAGAGCATCCACCAGGCAACGTCATCCATACCAAAAGAACAGACATATAGGAAAGGTTGCCTTTTGACTTGGGAATGGGGTCTGCTACAGTCTGCATGTGTTGCCAAAATTCATACATTGAATCTTCATCACCAATGCCATAGTATTAATGTGTAGGACTGTTAAAGGGTGATTAGGCTAGAAGGGCTCCTCCCTCACAAATGGGGTCAAGATTTTAATAAAAGAGGCTTCATAGGCTGGGCACAGTAGCTCATGCCTGTAATCCCACCACTCTGGGAGGCCAAGGTGGGTGGATCACTTGAGGTCATGAGTTTGAGACCAGCCTGGCCAACATGGTGAAATCCCATCTCTACTAAAACCAGACCTAGTTCATCTTCACTGGGCTTGGATGAGTGTGAAATAGACATGTTCCATATCAAGCCTATGAGATTTGCAGGTTATTACTATGATCCATCTCTTCCGGACCAAGGCACAGAGAGATCTGAAGACCATACATTCATTAACAGAGCTATTTTGAAAAATTTGTAATCCATCCAGGAAAGGGCTACCCAGAAGGCTGAGTCTAGAAATCCCACCATGAAGGAACAGAAAGAGCAGGGAAAGCAAAACTTGAACAGGACACAATTTAGAAAATGAAAGCAAGATTTTTTTAATTAGCTGAAAATATCCAAAAAGGAACTCATCAAAAGGGACTAGCCTTCTCCATGTGGATACCGGAAGCAGAATGGAAGCTTGTTATTTGAAATGCAATTAGACATCTTAAAAAAGAGCAATTTACTCCTTGCTAAGTGGAGAATTCTCTGTCACAGTGGATGTGCATGTGGAGGTGAAATGAAGAGCTTTCAGGGTCGGGCCAGATAACCTCAAGATGCTTTCAACGCTGAAAGGGTTAGAAAGAAGACTCAAGAGCGTGCTAGACCATGCCCAGACCTACCCATTCTCACGCCCTTCCCGGCAGGTGCTCAACAGAACCACGCTCTTGGGAGGGCACAGTGAGATTCTTGGTGGATGTTCCTTGGATGGTTCCCAATGAACTCAACACTGGGGGAATCTACTCTTCCTTAAACTGGAAGAGCTATTACTCAGATCAAGACACAGCCAATTTCATAATTAAAATCTAAGTGAAGAGGAAGGATCGTAGATCAAGATCATCAGAAGCTAACAGCATGGCGTACAGCATTGCCCCAGTGGGTGGTGACGGAACCAATGAGAAGTGTGAGGAGCAAAATAAAATTTAGCTCTGCTCTTGCTTCTAACAAGGTTTCCATGTAACTCATCTTAGATTATGGAGTCAAGGCCTATCCACTTTTCCCAATGCAGCCACAAGCCCAGAGAAACCTAGAAAATAATATAGTCATTAGCTTTAACTATGTGCTTTCAAAAATCATCTGTAAACATGCATGCTGCTTTTTTTAAAGGCAAGATTTGGCCTGAGCAACAAGCACAACTGAGAGTCTGTGGAGTCATCTTTGTGTATTATGGAATACACATCCATAATCCATGCAATTTTCAGCAGTGGAATCTATCTTCTGCTTCCATCTCTTTTTTTTTTTTTTTCAATTGAGACGGAGTCTTGCTCTGTCGCCAGGCTGGAGTTCAGTGGCACAATCTCAGCTCACTGCAACCACCGCCTCCTTGGTTCAAGCAATTCTTCTGCCTCAGCCTCCTGAGTTGCTGGGACCATAGGTGCATGCCACCACGCCCAGCTAATTTTTGTATTTTTAGTAGAGATGGGGTTTCACCATGTTGGCCAGGATGGTCTTGATCTCTTGACCTCGTGATCCACCCACCTC